>JAMOIN010001598.1:97437-160831 GCA_024666655.1 Dascyllus trimaculatus
TTTATTCAACAGATGATTTATATCAAAGATCATGTTCAGACAAACACAACTGGACAAAATTAACAAACACAAAACACAACAAAACACAATAAAACACAACACTGTAAAAACACAAGGCCCAAAAAATGATGGAAAACTGAGACTATGAAGAAGCAGGTAAACTGACAGTGGATGTCTATAAAATCGTGATTCTAATTTAAATAATGTAAATCTTTTTTTTAAGGTCACACACTGTAAAAACTACTTAGTAAAAATACAGACTTTTGATGTGAACATTATTATATTAATATATCAACACATTATTTACAGTTTTGACCTGTTTATTTACAGTCAACATGTAAATTAATATGTTTTTCTGTGTTTTACTGGATAATAAATGTAATTTATAACCAAACAGGTTAAATCTGTAAAACACCTTTTAGACAAACAGTAAATAAGAGTCCAATAATAATCTGAATGGAGGGTTTAAATGCAGTAAAACGGTGTAATAGCACTGCAAAAGAACAAATTAGACAGAAGCACATGGGCTGGTTTGGCTGTGAAGGTCCTCAGTCGTCCAGGTCGTGGTTTTCCTCGTGGTTTCAGTCATCTGGACTCTGGTTTGAGTTCATCGAAGACGTTCTACTTCTAGATGAGAGGGGAAACGTCTTCAGTGAACTCCAGCCAGTCCAGGTGACTGAAACCACGAGGATTGGCTGGTTTGTATTTCTTTAAACCAATCACAGCTGTGGTGGGCGGGGCCAAACTAAGGAACACTGACTAAAATGTAAAATGAATAACCTCCAGGAGATTCAGCTGAAGTTGAAGATTTAAATGTCAAAGTAAAACAACCCTCCGTCCCACTGACCAGACGAGTCCTGGTTCTGGAGTGTCGGTGATCTGTGGAGGCCTCCAGCCGGTTTCTGTCCTCCGTCTGTCAATGATTAGCCAGCAGACCTTGACCTCCGCTGCTCTCTGCAAAAACACTCGTATCTGAGTTCAGGAAAACAGAGTCGGTGTGGACACAAGCTGCTGCCCTCATGCTTTCACCCTCAGGCTCAGATCTTCACATGGCTGAAACTCAGATTAGACGTTTGTGACGAGACGCTGCTCAGTGAGCTGCACATAAAACAGCTTCACAGGATCTGGTCCAAGAGGGGATGAAGGGATCCAGCTGAGGAGGCTCAGCATCTGGTTAGGGAACATCCCAGGAGCCCCTGAACTCCATGGAGGGATCAGACATCTCATCTGGCCTGGGACACCTGAGGATCCTCCACCAGCAGCTGGGATGGAGGATGGATCCTCCTCCAGTCTTCTGCAGCTCTTCTGGACTTTTGTTCTGCAGGTCTGACCCAAGAACCTTCAGAACACAACTGATCCATCACCAGGAGGCAGCAGAGACCCTTCAGGACATGGAACATGGAGACCTTCTTAGACTGTGAGGAGTCTTTGCAGAAAGTCGGGATGTTCTTCAAAAGTCTGGACGTTTTTACCAAATGTTTAAGATTTAATAAACAAGAATCTTATTTAGTTTTTATTGAATTAGGACGTTTTAACTAATTAATAATGTTCCTGTAAAGTGAAGATGAGAAGATCTCTACTAAATAAAGATGTTCTGATCCAGTCTCTAAGTTCAGAATCAGACCTCGACCTGATCCTCAGGAGACCTGAAGGAGAACGCCGTTCATGACAGGATGCTTATTTACAACAGCTCTCTAAACAGCATTATCAATAAACAACGGATTAATCAATAACTCAGACTGATCACAGCGTTCATTGGTTCTGTTTCAGTGTTTGTTCCTCCGTCGGTTCTGTTCATCAGTTACTGGGATCCAGGATCTCTGTTGATCCAGTTCATCTAAACACAGCAGCTCTGGTTGGAGGTCATTAACCTCCTCAGAAGTCTCTGTCATGGTGCCCGTTGCAGCTAAACTCCCACAATGCTCTCTGCTTCCAACATGAACTAGTCTGAGTGACGCCTCCTCTGGTCTCTACAGTGTTAAACAGTGAGAGGCTCCACCTGGTGGAACAACCAGGAACTACAGCTGATCTACATTTACTGACATCAGGGAGAGAAAACAGGTTTAATACATCTGTTGGAGCCTCAGTACATCTTCTAGTACTACATTTACCCTCTAGTACTACATTTACCCTCTAATACTACATTTACCCTCTAATACTACATTTACCCTCTAATACTACATGTACCCTCTAGTACTACATTTACCCTCTAATACTACATTTACCCTCTAATACTACATGTACCCTCTAGTACTACATTTACCCTCTAATACTACATGTACCCTCTAGTACTACATTTACCCTCTAGTACTACATTTACCCTCTAGTACTACATTTACCCTCCAGTACTACATTTACCCTCCAGTACTACATTTACCCTCTAGTACTACATTTACCCTCTAGTACTACATTTACCCTCCAGTACTACATTTACCCTCTAGTACTACATTTACCCTCCAGTACTACATTTACCCTCTAGTACTACATTTACCCTCTAATACTACATTTACCCTCTAATACTACATTTACCCTCTAGTACTACATTTACCCTCTAGTACTACATTTACTCTCTAGTACTACATTTACTCTCTAGTACTACATTTACCCTCTAATACTACATTTACCCTCTAGTACTACATTTACCCTCTAGTACTACATTTACCCTCTAGTACTACATTTACCCTGTAGTACTACATTTACCCTCTAATACTACATTTACCCTCTAGTACTACATTTACCCTCTAGTACTACATTTACCCTCTAGTACTACATTTACCTTCTAATACTACATTTACCCTCTAGTACTACATTTACCCTCTAGTACTACATTTACCCTCTAATACTACATGTACCCTCTAGTACTACATTTACCCTCTAATACTACATTTACCCTCTAGTACTACATTTATCCTCTAGTACTACATTTACCCTCTAATACTACATGTACTCTCTAGTACTACATTTACCCTCTAATACTACATTTACCCTCTAATACTACATGTACCCTCTAGTACTACATTTACCCTCTAATACTACATTTACCCTCTAGTACTACATTTATCCTCTAGTACTACATTTACCCTCTAGTACTACATTTACCCACTAACACTACATTTACCCTCTAGTACTACATTTACCCTCTGGTACTACATTTACCCACTAACACTACATTTACTCTCTAGTACTACATTTACCCTCTAATACTACATTTACCCTCTAGTACTACATTTACCCTCTGGTACTACATTTACCCACTAACACTACATTTACTCTCTAGTACTACATTTACCCTCTAGTACTACATTTATCCTCTAGTACTACATTTACCCTCTAATACTACATTTATCCTCTAATACTACATTTATCCTCTAACACTACATTTACCCTCTAGTACTACATTTACCCTCTAATACTACATCTACCCTCTAGTACTACATTTACCCTCTAGTACTACATCTACCCTCTAGTACTACATTTACCCTCTAATACTACATTTACCCTCTAGTACTACATTTACCCTCTAATACTACATTTACCCTCTAGTACTACATTTACCCTCTAATACTACATTTACCCTCTAATACTACATGTACCCTCTAGTACTACATTTACCCTCTAGTACTACATCTACCCTCTAGTACTACATTTACCCTCTAGTACTACATTTACCCTCTAGTACTACATTTACCCTCTAATACTACATTTACCCTCTAGTACTACATTTACCCTCTAATACTACATGTTGCGTGTATCTTCACTGCTGTCTGTCTACATTTACGTCATGTTCCAGTCTTTAAATGTTCTGTATAAATGAACTGGGTTTGACTGAGGTGATAAACCCCAGCAGGTGAATGTGTTGTTAGAACCTGTGGATGAGGACGTCTCAGGAGGGTCTTCTGTTTCAGTAGTTTTCTGACTTGAGGTTTGGATTTAAACACTTTGCACTGACGTCTAAATGCTGCTTAATGCACATCGTGAACAGATAAACAACTTCTGAGGTTTACAACACTGACATGTTCGTTGTGTTCTGCTGTTTTCCAGTGAGCACCTTTAATTTCCCTGATTTACATTTCGCTGTCAATCACACCCAATGGAACCCAATCAGAAAGCAGGCGGGGACGGACTGGCCGGGACGCAGAAGGAGGCGGCGCTTCGGGCGCTGATGCAGCGAACCGGATTCCAACTGCGGCAGGTAGGAGAGGGTTGATCTGAAGGCAGAGATCCTCCAGAAACACCAGAGTGTCCAGAGGAATGCGATTGTTCTTGTGTTCCAGGAGAACGGCCAGCGGCGCTACGGAGGTCCGCCGCCCGGCTGGGACGGGCCTCCACCGGAGAGAGGCAGCGAGATCTTTGTGGGGAAACTACCGAGGGATCTGTTTGAAGACGAGCTGGTTCCTCTGTGTGAGAAGGTAGAGAAGCTTCTGCTGATACAACGTCAGGTCTTACTGGCTGTTCTGACGTCTTTTTTTTCTTCCTCGCTGCAGTTCGGAAAGATCTACGAGGTGAGGATGATGATGGACTTTAACGGAAACAACAGAGGTTACGCCTTCGTCACCTTCAGCACCAAACAGGAAGCCAAAGCTGCCATGAAGCAGCTCAACAACTACGAGATCAGGTCTGTTTCTACATCAGGACGTTAGATAAGCCTCAGCCTGATGCTCTGCAGAAGGACTGAGATGTTTGTACCAGAGGTCAAAGAGGAGTCCAGTGTTTTACCAGTCAGCCCTTCATATGTAATCTGTCTTTAAAAAATTGACCTAGATGAACTGCTAAAGAGCTAACGTTCTAGCAACCACAGAGCAACATAAAAGCAACCATAGAAACACTGCAGCAGAAACTAACAACAGAACAGCAACACCTCAGTCACCCACCTCAACACCGAACACCTGAACGCCTTAAAGGACCTGCTGGACCAGTCAGGTGATGCTGAACCTGACATGGACAAGCAGACCAACCCAACAGAACCTCAGAAACCACCGGTAAACACTCTGCTAGCCTCCACAACCACTTCGTGTTCGAATTTCAGCCACCAGCAGAACCTTAGCAGGCTAATCCTCGTAGTTTCATCATCTGGACTTGTTTGGGTTTGTCGAAGACGTTTCACCTCTCGTCCAAGACAAGGTGATAAGCTCAAGCTAGTCCAGACGTTACGACTGAAACTGTGAGGACAACCATGACCTGAATGACTGAGCATCTCAACAGGCACCTTAGCAGGCTGAGGTTCATCAGAGGTTCTTCAGGAACTGGAGGTGGTGTTAACGCTGACAGGACCTTTAGCCTTTCTGTTCCCATGGCGACATGGGATCCAACAGCTTGGACTGAAGGTTTAACACTGACAGACAGACGCTGGACTTAACTTTAGGTTCTACTTCTTCTGTAGGCCTATGTGATGAATTTCACTGCTACTGGACGAACACATTACAGGACTTTCACCAGTCAGCATGGAGACCCACACAGCAGCTCTTCAGGGTCAGAAGAACTCAGTGAATGGCTCTAAAGGTTCTAGAGGGACGGTCGATGTGGTCTGCAGGGGAAAGCACCGACAGACTTCATTACAATTCTTTAATTAGACTTTTATCTCCCCCCCGTCCTGCAGGAACGGCCGCCTCCTCGGCGTCTGCGCCAGCGTCGACAACTGCCGTCTGTTTGTGGGGGGGATTCCCAAAACCAAGAAGCGGGAGGAGATCCTGACGGAGATGAGGAAGGTCACGGACGGAGTCGTGGACGTCATCGTGTACCCCAGCGCCGCCGACAAATCCAAGAACCGAGGCTTCGCATTCGTCGAGTACGAGAGCCACCGAGCGGCCGCCATGGCTCGACGCAAGCTGCTGCCAGGTAGACGCCAAAGAACACCACATACCCAGGTTCAGCTAGCATCTCCCTGGTGGTGTGTTTACGATCAGCCCGAGGTTCTCCCAGCAGCCTCCACATCCTCACACCACAGCTGTGACTAGAAACACTGAACCCTGAAAGGAAACAGACCTGGGATGCTCTGAGCACATGCAGCTGTTTGGACAACAGGTTCTTTTAAAGCAGTCAAAGTACCAAACACACAACACAATAAAACATGTCAAAGTCTCCTGAGTGACTGTAAGACCAGGTATCAGCCAATCACAGCCTCTGTCACTGGGTCAGCGTCCAATAGGAGGAGAGCTCTGATGATAAGATAATCTCTACATGATGTGATCAGTTATCAGAAACAACCATAAAGGCCTTCAGACCTCAGATTTACTGATCAGAAATCATTAATCAATACACAATCTAAGACACAAACACTGCTTACCTGTCCTATAAAGTCACCTGTTCTCTCTCAGGTCGTATATAGTCACCTGTCCTCTCTCAGGTCGTATATAGTCACCTGTCCTCCCTCAGGTCGTATATAGTCACCTGTCCTCTCTCAGGTCGTATATAGTCACCCGTCCTCTCTCAGGTCGTATATAGTCACCTGTCCTCTCTCAGGTCGTATATAGTCACCCGTCCTCTCTCAGGTCGTATATAGTCACCTGTCCTCTGTCAGGTCATATATAGTCACCTGTCCTCTCTCAGGTCGTATATAGTCACCTGTCCTCTCTCAGGTCGTATATAGTCACCCGTCCTCTCTCAGGTCGTATATAGTCACCTGTCCTCTCTCAGGTCGTATATAGTCACCTGTCCTCTGTCAGGTCGTATATAGTCACCCGTCCTCTCTCAGGTCGTATATAGTCACCTGTCCTCTCTCAGGTCGTATATAGTCACCCGTCCTCTCTCAGGTCGTATATAGTCACCTGTCCTCTCTCAGGTCGTATCCAGCTGTGGGGCCATGCCATCGCCGTAGACTGGGCGGAGCCTGAGGTGGAGGTGGATGAGGACACCATGGCGACAGTGAAGATCCTCTACGTGAGGAACCTGATGCTGCAGACCACCGAGGAGACCATCGAGAAGGAGTTCAACAGCCTCAAACCAGGTACTCAAAAACAACATCTGCAGCTTTGATGTCCCACTGTCCTTGAAGGCAGCAGCAGCATCATCAGACTGGTTCAGTCACGTCTCTGGAATCTGACTTTTAAGAACTGATCAGTGACTTTGATGTGAAGGAGATGAAGGTATGAAATGTGTGCTGCAGGTGCAGTAGAGCGGGTGAAGAAGATCAGAGACTACGCCTTCGTCCACTTCACTCAGAGAGAGGACGCCATCAACGCCATGAATGCTCTCAACGGGAAGGTCAGCAGCCAAACACTCCGCTACTCGTTCTTCAGGTTTTAGGATGAAAAACGAGACGTGCTGAATCATCACCAGTTTATCGGTTCAGTGTTCACTTCAACCGAACCCAACAGTGTTATGAGAACATTCAGCACAACCAGCCCCAAGTGTTGGTACATGAAGACATGAACACCAACATCTAAACCCCTATGAACACCAACATCTAGACCCTATGAACACCAACATCTAGACCCCTATGAACACCAACATCTAGACCACTATTAACACAAACATCTAGACCCTATGGACACCAACATCTAGACCCTATGGACACCAACATCTAGACCCTATGAACACCAACATCTAGACCCTATTAACACAAACATCTAGACCCTATGGACACCAACATCTAGACCCTATGAACACCAACATCTAGACCCCTATGAACACCAACATCTAGACCCTATGGACACCAACATCTAAACCCTATGGACACCAACATCTAGACCCTATGAACACCAACATCTAGACCCTATGAACACCAACATCTAGCCCCTATGGACACCAACATCTAGACCCCTATGAACACCAACATCTAGACCCTATGAACACCAACATCTAGACCCCTATGGACACCAACATCTAGACCCTATGAACACCAACATCTAGCCCCTATGAACACCAACATCTAGACACTATGAACACCAACATCTGGACCCCTATGAACACCAACATCTAGACCCCTATGGACACCAACATCTAGACCCTATAAACACCAACATCTAGACCCTATGAACACCAACATCTAGACCCTATAGACACCAACATCTAGACCCCTATGGACACCAACATCTAGACCCCTATGAACACCAACATCTAGACCCTATGAACACCAACATCTAGACCCCTATGAACACCAACATCTAAACCCTATGAACACCAACATCTAGACCCCTATGGACACCAACATCTAGACCCCTATGGACACCAACATCTAGACCCCTATTAACACCAGGTTCTGGTTCCTACCAGTGAGTCCACGTGAACATTTAGTCTAAACATCTAAAAACTGGAACCTGGTCTGGTTCTTGCTGACTGTGTAGAGCGTCTCTGAGCGTGTTGATGAGTGGTACGTAGGTGTTTTCTATCATCATGTAGCAGTTGCTGGTTGGACTGAGCTGGTTCATGTTCAGGACGTTCTGACTCACCTGGTTCTGCAGGTTCTGGACGGTTCCCCCATTGAGGTGACTCTCGCCAAACCGGTCGACAAGGACAGCTATGTTCGTTACACCAGAGGAACCGGAGGACGGGGAAACTCTCTGGTGCAGACTGACTACACGGCATACACCTTGGGACAGGTAGAATTCACAACACAACAACAACACAACAACAACAACAACATAACACAACAACTACACAACATCAACACAACAACACAGAAACAACACTCTGGGACAGCTAGAACTCACAACACAGCAACTACACAACACAACACAACACAACAACAACACAACACAACAACAACAACAACACAACGACAACACTACACCACTGATTTGCTACTAAAACTGAGAAATAAAGTAGAAAAGTAAAAAGTGCAGAATTGATCTGTAAAATGTGATGAAATTAAAAATAAAGTGGAGAGAAAATACTAAAGTAGTAATAGGGGTAGTAGCAATAGTAGTACTAGTAGTAATAATAGTAATAGTAGTACTAGTAGTAGTAATAGTAACGGTAGTACTAGTAGTACAGCAGTAGTAATAGCAATAGTAGTACTAGTAGTACAGCAGTAGTAATAGTAATAGTAGTACTAGTAGTACAGCATTAGTAATAGTAGTACAGCAGTAGTAATAGTAATAGTAGTACTAGTAGTACAGCAGTAGTGTAATAGTAGTACTAGTAGTACAGCAGTAGTAATAGTAATAGTAGTACTAGTAGTACAGCATTAGTAATAGTAGTACAGCAGTAATAATAGTAATAGTAGTACTAGTAGTACAGCAGTAGTAATAGTAATAGTAGTACTAGTAGTACGGCAGTAGTGTAATAGTAGTACTAGTAGTACAGCAGTAGTAATAGTAATAGTAGTACTAGTAGTACAACATTAGTAGTAACAGTACAGTCAGGCTGCAGGTTTGTATTTAGTATTTAAAGCTGTTGATGTTGCACTGGTGGTTCCTGATGAATGACTTAGTTAGTAGTAGTGAGGCTGCAGGTGAGGGTTAGTTAGTAGTAGTGAGGCTGCAGGTTAACTCAGTGAATATGAGTCCAGGTGCAGTAAACAGCTCCACCCAGTGGACAGGTTCCATCACTACACTGTAAAGACACACAGCTGATGTTGGCGTCAGGCTGCTGTGTTTCTGATTAGTTTGTTCATTTCAGTCTCTTCATTATGAGTCTACAGTAAACCATGAAACTGTCTGGTTACTGTGGAACGTTTGGTCGTGTTCCACCTCTGTGTGCTTGTTTTGTGTCTCTTTGTGGTTGTTTTGTGTCTCTTTGTGGTTGTTTTAAGTCTCTTTGTGGTTGTTTTAAGTCTCTTTGTGGTTGTTTTGTGTCTCTTTGTGGTTGTTTTGTGTCTCTTTGTTGTTGTTTTGTCTCTTTGTTGTTGTTTTGTGTCTCTTTGTGGTTGTTTTGTGTCTCTTTGTGGTTGTTTTGTGTCTCTTTGTGGTTGTTTTGTCTCTTTGTGGTTGTTTTGTGTCTCTTTGTGGTTGTTTTGTCTTTGTTGTTGTTTTGTGTCTTTGTTGTTGTTTTGCGTCTCTTTGTGGTTGTTTTGTGTCTCTTTGTGGTTGTTTTGTGTCTCTTTGTGGTTGTTTTAAGTCTCTTTGTGGTTGTTTTGTGTCTCTTTGTGGTTGTTTTGTCTCTTTGTTGTTGTTTTGTGTCTCTTTGTGGTTGTTTTGTCTCTTTGTGGTTGTTTTAAGTCTCTTTGTGGTTGTTTTGTCTTTGTGGTTGTTTTGTGTCTCTTTGTGGTTGTTTTGTGTCTCTTTGTGGTTGTTTTGTGTCTCTTTGTGGTTGTTTTGTGTCTCTTTGTTGTTGTTTTGTGTCTCTTTGTGGTTGTTTTGTCTCTTTGTCTCTTTGTTGTTGTTTTGTGTCTTTGTTGTTGTTTTGTGTCTCTTTGTGGTTGTTTTGTGTCTCTTTGTGGTTGTTTTGTGTCTCTTTGTGGTTGTTTTGTGTCTTTGTTGTTGTTTTGTGTCTCTTTGTGGTTGTTTTGTCTCTTTGTGGTTGTTTTGTGTCTCTTTGTGGTTGTTTTGTGTCTCTTTGTTGTTGTTTTGTGTCTCTTTGTGGTTGTTTTGTGTCTCTTTGTTGTTGTTTTGTGTCTCTTTGTGGTTGTTTTGTGTCTCTTTGTGGTTGTTTTGTGTCTCTTTGTGGTTGTTTTAAGTCTCTTTGTGGTTGTTTTGTGTCTCTTTGTGGTTGTTTTGTCTCTTTGTTGTTGTTTTGTGTCTCTTTGTGGTTGTTTTGTCTCTTTGTTGTTGTTTTAAGTCTCTTTGTGGTTGTTTTGTGTCTCTTTGTGGTTGTTTTGTCTCTTTGTTGTTGTTTTGTCTCTTTGTTGTTGTTTTGTGTCTCTTTGTGGTTGTTTTGTGTCTCTTTGTGGTTGTTTTGTCTCTTTGTTGTTGTTTTGTGTCTCTTTGTGGTTGTTTTGTGTCTCTTTGTGGTTGTTTTGTCTCTTTGTTGTTGTTTTGTGTCTCTTTGTGGTTGTTTTGTGTCTCTTTGTTGTTGTTTTGTGTCTCTTTGTGGTTGTTTTGTGTCTCTTTGTTGTTGTTTTGTGTCTCTTTGTGGTTGTTTTGTGTCTCTTTGTGGTTGTTTTGTCTCTTTGTTGTTGTTTTGTGTCTCTTTGTGGTTGTTTTGTGTCTCTTTGTGGTTGCTTTGTGGGTCTTTGTGGTTGTTTTGTGTCTCTTTGTGGTTGTTTTGTGTCTCTTTGTGGTTGTTTTGTCTCTTTGTTGTTGTTTTGTGTCTCTTTGTGGTTGTTTTGTCTCTTTGTGGTTGTTTTAAGTCTCTTTGTGGTTGTTTTGTCTTTGTGGTTGTTTTGTGTCTCTTTGTGGTTGTTTTAAGTCTCTTTGTAGTTGTTTTGTCTTTGTGCTTGTTTTGTGTCTCTTTGTGGTTGTTTTGTGTCTCTTTGTGGTTGTTTTGTGTCTCTTTGTGGTTGTTTTGTCTTTGTGGTTGTTTTGTGTGTCTTTGTGGTTGTTTTGTGTCTCTTTGTTGTTGTTTTGTGTCTCTTTGTGGTTGTTTTGTGTCTCTTTGTGGTTGTTTTAAGTCTCTTTGTGGTTGTTTTGTGTCTCTGTGGTTGTTTTGTGTCTCTTTGTTGTTGTTTTGTGTCTCTGTGGTTGTTTTGTGTCTCTTTGTGGTTGTTTTGTGTCTCTGTGGTTGTTTTGTGTCTCTTTGTGGTTGTTTTGTGTCTTTGTGGTTGTTTTGTGTCTCTTTGTGGTTGTTTTGTGTCTCTTTGTTGTTGTTTTGTGTCTCTTTGTTGTTGTTTTGTGTCTCTTTGTGGTTGTTTTGTGTCTTTGTGGTTGTTTTGTGTCTCTTTGTGGTGGTTTTGTGTCTTTTTGTGGTTGTTTTGTGTCTCTTTGTGGTTGTTTTGTGTCTCTTTGTTGTTGTTTTGTTTCTTTGTGGTTGTTTTGTGTGTCTTTGTGGTTGTTTTGTGTGTCTTTGTGGTTGTTCTGTTTGTCTTTGTGGTTGTTTTGTCTCTTTGTTGTTGTTTGTCTCTTTGTTGTTGTTTTAAGTCTCTTTGTGTCTCCTTCCGTGACGTGTTGAGACATTTGATTCCAAACTACGAACCTGACGGTGGCGCTGCAGGACAGTCTGAGGATCATGAATGTCTGAGAGATGTCTTCCATGTTGAATAAACTCTGACAGTCGACCCTCCTCCTGCAGGTGTACGACCCCTCGGCGGCGTACCTCGGTGCGCCGGTGTTTTACGCCCCCCAGGCCTACGCTGCCATCCCGGGTCAGTTCCGCTTCCCAGCAGCCAAAGCTCACGTTGGAGGTCGAGGTCTGATCCGGACGCCGTCGGTCAGAGGTGAGGACCCACTGTTCTGCTGTGATCTGAATGAAGCTGATGGAAGCAGCTGCAAGGAGAGCTCAGACTCATGTTAGCGAAGACGGAGCAGTCAGTCTAGAAGTAACCAGACCAACATCATGACTCAAACTGGGCTTTAGTCACACCTACTGGTTTCATCCCTTCAGTTTAACAGATTCTGTAGACCTGATGTTGATGATCGGAGCTCCTCCTGCAGCTGCTCTCCAACAGTTTAACCACAGAGTGTTCAGATTTAAACAAACTGCTGCCGTCAGCTGAATCAGATGAAGTGAGAGGCTGAACAGAGTCGGAGGTTTTCACAGAGCAGCAGGACGTTGGTGTTCCTGGAGGTGAACTGACCGAACTCAACCCTGCAGGAAGAAACTTCAGCTCAGTAATGATCTAAATGTTCCTCAGAGCTCTGAGTGATTCCACCTGAATCCTAAACCAGTACAACCAGTACAACCAGTATAACCAGTACAACCAGTATAACCAGCAGCAGATTAACTCACTGTAACCTGGTTAGTTTCTGCTGCTGCTGCTGCTGAAAACAGAGAAGCGTCACATCCAGAGGATTCATGAACACACACCAGCTGGTGGTCCAGAACCAGAACTATCCAACATGTTAGCTGCTGTTTCTAAAGCAGCGGTCCCCAACCACCGGGCCGCGGACCGGTACCAGGCCGTGGGTCATTTGGTCGCACATAAAGAATAAAAACGTTTCATCTCATTCCTAGAGCAGTCTGCAGGGCGTTTTATTTTGAAAAATGACTACATGGTCTTCCTGTCACTTCCTGTCTGTGCTGTTTTCCGCCAAAGTTAATAAAAACAAACGACTCTGGAGCTCCTTAGAAAAGAGGGACAGACTCCTAAAGGTAGATACTCATTTAGCAATAAAAAGTCATTTTATTCATTTAAGAAACTTTATTAATTAAAAAAGGCTGTTAAATTTAAAAAAAGAAGTTGCAGCCTTTTTTCCAGTGCAGACCGGTCATCGAGTGTGATGACTAAGAACACTGTCTTGCTTGAAACCGGTCCGTGGTGCTGAAAAGGCTGCAGACTGCTGCTCTAGATGATCCAGATGTTGGTTGCTGAGCTGCTCAAACTGCTGTTTGTAAAGTTTAAACTCCACTTTTGAACAAAATGCAGAAACACCTGCAGAAAACAGGAAACCTGAGCGTCCAATCACAGCGGAGCAGCAGGTGAAGCTGCTGCCAGGTGTTTACTTTTATCACAGAGCTAAGACTAGGACCGACCCAACATCTGTCTCACATCTGTGAAAAGACCAGTGGTAACTGCTGCGTCGCAGGTGTGGCACAGAAGGGGGCGGGGCTTCCGTCAGTTCACCTGAGGGATGATTTTGCTGCTCTGCTGTAAACGTCCAGCTGCGTCCAATCAGACGAATGTAAAGCAGATGAAATCCTCTGTTCAGGAATCGAATCAGATGAAGATGATGAATCACGAGTGAAACTAAAATTCAGTGAAAACCAAAGTGAAAATCATCCTGATGGTTTAGAGGCTGCAGCAGGACGTGCTGTTACCATGGTTACCACTGTAGCTCTGATTGGATAATCGTGTGACTGTGTGATTCTTCCTCCCGGTTGATTTCCGGTGATTTGATTGATTTCACTGCCTTTTCGGTCTCCTGTAGAAATTTACATGACTGTACCTGTAGGGGCTGCGGGGGTGCGGGGGCTGGGTGGGCGGGGCTACCTGGCCTACGCTGCCGGGGGCGGAGCCGTGGGTCGAGGAGGTGGCGGCGCCTCCTATGGCCTGAAGGTGGACAAGCAACCTGAGGAGAAGCTGTACGACCTGCTGCCGGGGATGGAGCTGACCCCCATGAACCCTGCCGCCATGAGCCTGAAGACCACCGCCATCAAACCTGCTCCACAGGTAGCACACCTGAGAACACCTGAGCATACCTATGACCCATTGTTTCTATAGTCTTACAAACATTCTGAAAAATGACTCGCTGAAACATATAAACACTGAACACAAGCACACAACAGTAACACGGAGGAGCCACGGCAGCTAAGCTAAATGTTAGCAGCTAGCATTAGCGTGCTAACAACACATACACACTCATGGGGTATTTCTAACTTTATGGGGTCACAGGTCACAGATGGGACTTAAAACACTTCCACTGACACTCAGACACGTTTATTCTAAAGTGTTTTCCAGAACATGAACATGAACAGTAGAAACTCCCCATCAATGCTAATAGTAATGTTAGCCACATTAGCACACATGTAGTCTCCATAGCAACCCTGTCTGCTGCAAAGGATTCTGGGAGAATTCGTCTGTGGCGACTTGATGCTTTTCACAATAAAACTAAGATCAAAGTTTGAATAAAGTCCAGCTTAGTTTTAAAATGTGACGCCTAAAAAAACTGAACCTCAAACTGAAACGAACAAATGTGTTGATCTGCTGTCAGACATTAACCTGTCTATATCTACCTGTCTGTATCTACCTGTCTATACGCACCTGTCTGTACCTACCTATCTATACCCACCTGTCTGTATCGACCTGTCTATACACACCTGTCTGTACCTACCTATCTACCTGTCTATACCTACCTGTCTGTACCCACCTATCTATACCTACCTGTCTGTACCTACCTATCTATACCTACCTGTCTGTACCTACCTATCTACCTGTCTGTATCTACCTATCTATACCTACCTGTCTGTACCTACCTATCTATACCTACCTGTCTGTACCTACCTATCTACCTGTCTGTATCTACCTGTCTATACACACCTGTCTGTACCTACCTATCTACCTGTCTGTATCGACCTGTCTATACACACCTGTCTGTACCTACCTATCTACCTGTCTGTATCTACCTGTCTATACACACCTGTCTGTACCTACCTATCTACCTGTCTGTATCGACCTGTCTATACCTACCTGTCTGTACCCACCTACCTGTCTTTACCTACCTGTCCACCAGGTGTTGGAGGAGCTGTGTCAGAAGAATAACTGGGGTCAGCCCGTCTATCAGCTTCACTCTGCCATCAGTCCTGACCAGAGACAACTGTTCCTCTACAAGATCACCATCCCAGCTCTGGCTACACAGTACCCCAGCGTGTAAGGAGTACTACCGATACTACTACCGATACTACTACCGATACTACTACTGATACTACCGATACTACTGATACAACTGCTGCTAAAACTACTACTACTACTAACACTACTACTACTACTACTGCTATGACTACTGTTACTGCTGCTAAAACTACTACTGTTACTGCTGCTAATACTAATACTACTAATACTACTACTACTACTACTACTGATACTACTACTACTACTACTACTGCTATGACTACTGTTACTGCTGCTAAAACTACTACTACTACTACTACTAACACTACTACTGCTATGACTACTGTTACTGCTGATAAAACTACTACTGTTACTGCTGCTAATACTAATACTACTACTACTACTACTACTACTGATACTACTACTACTACTGATACTACTGATACTACTACTACTACTGCTATGACTACTGTTACTGCTGCTAAAACTACTACTACTACTACTACTGACACTACTACTACTACTGATACTACTACTGCTAAAACTACTACTACTACTACTACTGATACTACTGATACTACTACTACTGACACTACTACTACTACTGATACTACTACTACTACTGATACTACTACTACTACTACTACTGATACTACTACTACTACTACTACTACTACTACTACTACTGATACTACTACTACTACTACTACTACTGATACTACTACTACTACTACTACTACTACTGATACTACTACTACTGATACTACTACTACTACTGCTGCTGATACTACTACTACTACTACTACTGCTGATACTACTACTACTACTACTACTACTACTACTGATACTACTACTACTACTACTACTGATACTACTACTACTACTACTGATACTACTACTACTACTACTGATACTACTACTACTGATACTACTACTACTACTGCTGCTGATACTACTACTACTACTACTACTGCTGATACTACTACTACTACTACTACTACTACTGATACTACTACTACTACTACTACTGATACTACTACTACTACTACTACTGATACTACTACTGATACTACTACTACTACTACTGATACTACTACTACTACTACTACTGATACTACTACTACTACTACTACTGATACTACTACTGATACTACTACTACTACTACTGATACTACTACTACTACTACTACTGATACTACTACTACTACTACTACTGATACTACTACTGATACTACTACTACTACTACTGATACTACTACTACTACTACTACTGATACTACTACTACTACTACTACTGATACTACTACTGATACTACTACTACTACTACTGATACTACTACTACTGATACTACTACTACTACTACTGATACTACTACTACTACTACTACTGATACTACTACTACTACTACTGATACTACTACTGATACTACTGATACTACTACTGATACTACTACTACTACTACTGATACTACTACTACTACTACTACTGATACTACTACTACTACTACTGATACTACTACTGATACTACTGATACTACTACTGATACTACTACTACTACTACTGCTGTCAGTCCTGATCAGTGGTTGATGCTGATGTTTCAGACCCAGCATGTGGCTGCTGCTTCTGTTAAAATACAGTAAAGTAACATAAAGAACAAATGAATCAGAACATTTGTGAACTCAGGTCAACATCTGCAAAATAACACAAATACAAACACAAGCAACACACACGGAAAGGCAATTTCAAAATAAAACAGGAAGTAACTGAAAAGCAAGATAAAGCCTACAGAGAGACAAACAGAGAATCAGGAACACAGAAAAGACAAACTCAGGAATGAATCACAAAAACCAGACTCAGAAACCAAAACCCAGGTCCAAGCTTCACACCTCAGTAGGTGGCGCTACCACGAAAAACAAGAGCCTCAGAAATGCAGTGTTTATCAGTTCCTGTTTCACAGTGATGAACTGACTGAGGAACAACCAAACAGCAGCTTCAGCACAGAACAGATATCCACTCTGATCAATATATTGACTCGTGATCAATAACACTGCAGATTATTATGACAGCTATTCTAAATCAGCCTCCTGCTACAAACTGAACTCTCACTTTATGATACCTGAGTGACAGTAAACTCAGGATCAGGTTGAATCTGATCAGGTAAACGATGCTGATCCTGATCTGTGAGATTAGCATTAGCATTAGCCCTTTCATCAGTGGCAGCGCCTTCCTTCCTTCCTTCCTACAGTGACTTCCTGTGTTTGTAGTTAACACTGTTGTCCTGCCGCCACATTATCTGTGTTGTGTGCCTGCAGTCACCCCTTCACCCCTGCTAAGCTGTGTGCGTCTGTAGAAGAAGCTAAAGTCCATGCAGCTGAACACACCCTGCAGACGCTCGGCCTGCAGACGGAGGGCGCCGCTGACGCTGCTGCAGCCGCCGTGGCCTCGGTGGCCTTCCCAGGTATGTGAAGGTCCGTATTGAAGCCGACTAACACTCAGCAAGCCACTAACAGGCCGACGCCGCATGGTTCGTGTCCACAGGAGCCGCCATCTTAACGCTTTGCATTCAGTCTGTGGAAGCGGTGCTGCAGTGCATTCTGGGAGCATCACAATGAGTTTCCAAAGATATGGCCGTGCGTTGTCACTTCCTGTTTACATCAGGTTGAGGTCTTTATACAGAGCGGAGGTGTTTGTCCGACACTCGACGGACATTTTGGTGTTTTCATAAAATCAGATAAAGTCTCCAAATGAGTTGGTGGTCAGAGATCCAGGAGCAGGCAGTGCAGGGTTCGTCCAATCAGGTGCCGCTAATGTTTGCACAGCTGTAGAGGGGTGGAGCCTGTGTTTGTCTCCTGTTGAAGAGCAGCTGTCAGTCATCTGTTGTGGTCCATCAACACACAGCGTTAGGAAGCAGCTCAGGTCTGCAGCGGGTCCAGAGGATCCAGTGGCTCCAGGTGAAGTGCTGCTGCTCCTCATTTGCATACAGGTGAGGTCTCGGCTGCTTCATTTAAATCAGCCAGTCAGTGTTGAGGTCACACCTCAAACATCCAGAAACGTCTCCGTGGACACGAACCATCAGAAACCCACAAACACTCGATATGTAGAGGAGATCAGTCCGACTGGACAACACCAGGCTGCAGGCAGCAGTAGGGCCGGATGTTGTTGTGTTGTACTGGTTGTGTTGTACTGGTTGTTGTGTTGTTGTACTGGTTGTGTTGTACTGGTTGCTGTGTTGTTGTACTGGTTGTGTTGTACTGGTTGTTGTGTTGTACTGGTTGTGTTGTACTGGAGGCTGTGTGTTTGTGTGTCTGTCTCCAGGCTACTCGCCCTCCCAGCTGAAGCAAACTCTGTCTCAGGACCTGACCTTCGCCTATGAAGGTTATCCGGCGTTCGCTGTGGCGACGCGACACACCGACGGATACGGAGTCTTCTAGAACCGTGGGTTCTGCTGCAGCGACGTTCTCCACTGGAGGCCTTTTCAGACCACTCTACTGTCCCACATCAGTCTGCTCCTTCTGTTTCACTGCTATAAAAACTGTTCTAGGACCAGGAGAACCTCGAGGAACCTCTGGAAGGACTTTCTATCCCAGTTTTATTCATCTGACTCCTACACTGTGGTTCTACTGTGACTGTGTTCTCATCAGGTGATCGGTCTGGTTCATCTCATGATGAAGGAACGTCACTGTTATGATTTTAACCCAACATCAGATTAACAATCTTTACAATCTAAATATTCATATCATAAAATCTCATTATTACTTCATCAAACCAGACGGAGGAAATATCTGAGGTTCTAGTGGGTCATTTGGTAGTCTACGAAAACTGTTTACGAAAATTGTCTTGAAACGGACCAACAACAAGCAAGACGATGTGCTACGGACCGGTCATCGAGCACAACGACCAGTCCAATGAATTGAAGCATGGTGGTGGCAGCATCATGAGGTGAAGCACGGTGGTGGCAGCATCATGAAGTGAAGCACGGTGGTGGCAGCATCATGTCGTGAAGCACGGTGGTGGCAGCATCATGATGTGAAGCATGGTGGTGGCAGCATCATGAAGTGAAGCACGGTGGTGGCAGCATCATGTGGGGATGCTTCTGGGCAGGCCAACAGGTTAGATGATCGATCTTGATGACCGGTCCGTAGAACATCGTCTTGCTTAAACCGGTCCGTGGTGCTGAAAAGGCTGCAGATCGCTGCTCTACATTATTGTCTAAACTTCCTTCAGAACTCAAAGGTTCCTCGAGGTTCTTCTACTTCCAACATTTGTTTATCAAACCTCCTTGTGCTGCTGTTATTATTTCCAGATGTCGATCAGGTTTGTGTCACAGAAACAAACTCCTCATGTTCCTCCTCCTCCTCCCTCTTCTCCAGTCTGACGTCTGCAGCTCAGTGATTGATTAACCAGGCTGTGATCAGCTGATCGGTTTCCTTTTCTACTCGTACGTTTACAATGTTCAGATATTACTGTTTGTGATTATATGTTGAAGGAAGTTGGGATTTCTAGTTCTTTAAAGGTGTCACACCACCAGTCCGGCTGTTGTCAAAAACTACAGAAATCAGAATTCGGGGATTTTAAAATGTAAACCAGCATCCAGGAGTTTTCACGTCTGGAGGAATCAGAAGCTTTTCTTTCTCTCGCCTTGAACAAGTTTCTTCTCAGTTTTTCTCTTTGTCCTTCTTTATGGAACAGACGTGAAGCTGTCTCTGTGAAGCTTCTGGTCCAGACTAGACCAGAATAAATCTGCTGATTTCCTCCAAACGGAGAACAAAGCTGAACAGACTTTAAAGAAAATCAGAAAAAGAACCTTCCAATGAACCGTTTCCATCTTTAAACAGAAAGCTGTGGACGAATCTGGAGGTGAGATAAAAGAACCTGGTCCAGAGGTTTGAACAGCTGAAGGAAAAACTAAACCAACATTCAGCTGACAGCAGCAACAGTCGTCATGTTTCAGATTGTTTCAGTGTGAAATAAAAGAAAAACGACTTCAATGTGCAGAAGATCAGTCAAAGAGGAAGAAAACATGACGGACTGTCCTTAGTTTTCCTGCTACAAACCGACTTGAAGACACCAAACAGATCCACTGCAGCCTCCATGGAGCTGCTGGTCCAGTCATCTCAGAGCAGATCCAGGGTCTCCTAGAACTCTTGTTTCTACCAGCTTCTGCATTTTCTTGAGTGAAAGCCACATCGTTGTGTCCCATTGGCTGAACGCACAAGACCTTTGTCTGATGAAACTTCAAAACTTAATATGAAACACTGACATCTCATGATGGTCGCCGACAAAACTGAACAGTCACTTAGAGTCAAGACAGAAACCAAGAGACGCTTCTGGTTCCTGATGTCCGGATTTAGTCCAGCAGCTTGGAACTAGAAAAAAGAGACACAAAACAACCACAACGAGACACAAAACAACCACAAAGAGACACAAAACAACCACAAAAAGACACAAAACAACCACCAGAACCAGACACACTGTGGTAAAAACATCAGCTCTTTGAAGACCTTTCTCTGCTCTGTGACTCTAAACCCTCAGTATTCATCTGAACATGAGAAAAGTCCAGCAGCAGGTATGAAAGCCTGGAGTCTCCATCAGATTTTTGCTGCACATCGAGCTCTAGAACCTCCTGAATAAATGTCCTGGTTGAGTCTTTTTAAAGGTTGTTGAGCTGTAAAACTGGCTTCACTTTAAACTCATGGGCTTCATCAGACGTTCACTCGGCCAGGCTGGTTTTATACGACAGCTGATGCGTGAACATGTTCAGCTTTCTTCAGGCTGTTAGAACCCGTCTGGATGGAAACTCGCTGAGAGCAGCCTTTACCCACGTCTTCAATGAGCCGTAGACCTCAGGTTACTAAACCACTAGAGGAAGCTGAAGGTCCTGGTTGAGGGTTTGAGAGAAAGAGAACCTGAACCTGACTGAAGCCATCTCCTGGTGTCAGTCCGACCACTGGTGATGAGGGGTGGTTCCAGCGTTGGTGGTGTGACTCAGTGAACTCAGTCTGACGTGACGTTTGCTTCTGACATTAGTCTGAAGGAGTTTAACGACACGCTGACGCAGAGACAGTATTAAAGTGTGTGAAGCACTTAGAACTTATTTTTGTACCAGGACAGAGTTAAACCCAGACGCTGCTGGTGTGGAGCTTCAATAATTGACTTGGTAACTCTGAAACTGAATCAGTCTGATGACAGAGAGGATTGTGGGTATTTCTGGAGGGTTTGTGTCATTAAAGAAAACTGCTTTGATGAATTTGTAATGTTTCATGATCCATAATCTTCCCTGAATAAACATGAGAAGAAACAGCCGCTGCCCTGAGTCCCTTATTCTACAGACTCTGTGTTGGTTGTGTGAATTTAACGTGTCACTGGGCAGGATAGCGCCTCCTTCTGGAGCATGTGGGGAACAACAGGACTCACCTTTTATTTAAATATGTGTTTTGTAATGAAGTCTTGTTATCTGAGCACATCTCTCTCCACCGCCTGAAAGACTGAACACCACATTAACCTGCCACAGCACAAATCAATGAATGAAACACAGCAGATGTTTGTCCAGATGGAACCATGTTCAACCACTGACCCCTGATGTTCAGCAGTGTCAGGGTTTCCCTCAGAAAACCTGCTAAGCCTGGTGGTAGAGAAGCCCACCGTGTTCTGTAAAAAAAATAAAAATAAAGTTAATAGTTGACAGGAATTTTGAAATTATGACTATTATGTGTTATTATAAGCCATTTATTAACAATACTTAAATGTAGAGTCTTATAAAAAGAGAAAAAGGCACAATCTTGAAATACGGTTTTAAAAAACACAAAAATACAATTAAAATAAATAATATCAGTTGTTTTCATTTAACTTAAATCCTAGTGAATCTTAAAACAAGCCGTTGCTGGTCACATTTAAAAGTAAAATAAATTACCATAAATAAAAACTACAAACATGGCCAAGAGGTAAAACCAGGGAACTCAGAGGCTGAACAGGTCTGCTGTGCTGTGTGACCTCTACTACTTATTGCTGCTCATGGTTCAGGTTGGAT
Organism: Dascyllus trimaculatus; assembly: GCA_024666655.1. Classification (NCBI taxonomy): domain Eukaryota; kingdom Metazoa; phylum Chordata; class Actinopteri; family Pomacentridae; genus Dascyllus; species Dascyllus trimaculatus. The sequence goes on from JAMOIN010001598.1 coordinate 119,707, forward strand.
CAGTGCATCAATCCGTCTGGGTTTACCATACTGGGTCTGGTAGAGCCATCCGCTAAATTTAGGGTCAGCTAACCATTTTGGATTAAATCCACTAGATGGATGTTTACCATCGCGGCTACCAGAACGCTGCTCCAATGACGTGCTAACATCCATGCTAACATCCGTGCTAACTCCACTGGCTCTGCCTCATCATGGAGCCGCGGCTCGGTCGGCTCTCCGGGGATGAACTCCCCTTGGCCTGGAGGTGAACGAGCGGCTCACGGTCTCCTCCAGTGCTCCTCCGACTTCGGAAAAAGAAAGTGTCCAACGTTTTTTGACCTTTTCTTCGTGACATGTCACGTAAAAGTTGTTAGCGTGTGGACGGGTAGAGGTTTTGGGCGTTCAGAGGATGGAAAATACACCTGACCTCTCCCCCCATGTGTTCATGTATCAAAGTGTGTCGACGTATAAAATGTCGCCATTGTGCTTTCAACCGTATCACCAGATGTGGTTAAAAGCTCTGTATACCGTCTTTGCTATCACTGTTTTGGTGCATAAAGAAACCTATTTAAAATAAATAAACAAGTGATGCTTAGCCTGGCGGGGGGGGCAAGGAAAGCCTGGCGGTTCAGCAGGCCTATAAAGCACTGGGGGAAACCCTGAGCACACATGATAAATGTAAAGGGCCAACACCAGCTTACTGAGTTATGAAAACTAAATCCAAGCAACACAACAAGAGACACAAAACCACCACAATGAAACGCAAAACGACGAAGATGGCCAAACACAACCACAATGAGATAAAAACTCCCACCAAAACATAAAAACCTGAGACAAAGAGACCAAATTAACCACAGACACAAAACAACAACAGTCACAAAAACACCACAAAGATACAAAAAATGACTACAGAGAAACCTAACTATCCTGAAGGGACAATACGGCTCCTAAAGTTACAAAGAAAAACCCAAAGAGACGAAAAACCATCACAAAGGGACACAAAACCTCCATAACGATATAAAAACGCCCCTAAAACACAAAAAAACACCACAAAGGGATAAACTGAGTTTCAGTTCCCCGTTGAAATGAATCTGAATCCAGCCGGACAACGACCAGAACCATCCGTCGCTGTTACCCTGTAGCTCTGACAGACTTGACAGTAGGAACTTCACTCACAGTTTAAACGGGTCACAAGGCTCTGAATGCTGTTCATCTAAATCTGTGTTTTAATATCTCTTACGGTTTTTACACAGTCACAGTTTTAGTTGTACGAACTTTTGTAAAATCCAGGCTTTTCGTTCAGTTACAGTCGGTGACATCACATCCTGAGGTCCCCAAACCGGACGTCCTCCTCACCCCGGCTGCACCTTCAGATCCCGTCACATGGTTGTATAGAACCAAATGTCTCCGAACAACGAGTCCGGTACCCCACAGTACCACAGTACCCCCCCCCCACAGGGTCCTTTGAGGGACATGGTTGTAGGCTCTTTCCAAATCCACAAAACACATGGACACTGGCTGGCCGAACTCTCATGACCCCCTCAGTAGCTCAGCAGGGTAAAGACCGGATCCACTGTTCCATGACCAGGATGGAATCCACATCGATCCTCCTGAATCTGAGGTTCGGCATCGGTTGAAGACTGACTTCCAGCAGCCGAGAGAAAACTTTCCCAGGGAGGTTGAGAAGTGTGATACCCCGACAATTGGAGGACACCTTTGTAAAAATGGGAACCACCACCCCGGTCATCCTCCCTACAGGCCAGGTACCTGATGACCACACCACATTGAAGAGACGTGTCAGCCGAGACAGTCCAACAATGTCCAGCCTTCAGCGGGGGCAGATAGCACCATCTCCTCTGTTGGAGTGGACTGGTCCACCTGGAAGGGTTTGAACTACTCCCTGAAGACCATCAGCATGAAGATCCGTCCTGTGCACTAAACCTCCAGGACCAGTCCACAGCAGAACATCTCATGATCTCTGCATGTTCTCTCTTGTGATCTCACAGAATCTTCAGAGGCTAACTGATGGTCTGGTTGTTGCATCAGCTGCCTGCATATTAACTACAGCAGTCAGCTGATGGGGTGTGAGCAGCTGCTGGGTGTAAAACCAGCTCTGGTGGAGGTTTGATGTGAATCAATAAACAGGAAGCTGGTGTCATGTGATTGCTCTGTCTGATTTTATGATGATGAACGGAAATGACCATACAGTTGGACATGTTTTAGAAACTTTGGAGGGAAAATCTACGAGACTGTGTTGTTTAAAGTCGGCCATGTTGGTTTGGTTTAACTCTAGCTGCTTGAAGAGACAACGGAGAGGAGTTCAATGTGCAGAGTTCATCAACAGGCAGACAGCAGCCAGGTGAGCTCGTTTTATGGAGCCTTAGAGGTGTCAGCAAACACACCTGTAACTCCATCTCATTACTCACTAAAAGGCTCCACCCGGTGGAGCAGCCAGGTACTGCAGCTAATCTACATACATTTCCTGACAGGTGTGTCCCTCGTCCTCTGATTCATCAGATAATCTAATAAGGTCAATAAATCCATCAACAGTGAATCACTGACATCCAGAGTATCAGTGGTGCCATTACTCATTAAACTGAAACCAGGCCTAAACTGGAAAAGTCAGTGAATAAAGACATGTTTTAAATTTGGGTTTATCTACTGTTAAACCACACATTAGTGAATTTCATGTTGTCATATCAGAAGGTAAAATGGGGAACTTTTTGGGTATTTTTAAGCTAATGCTCATGTTAGCTTGTGGAATTAGAGAAGCTAAAGTTAGCTTCTGTCACGGATCAAAACCACAGACTCTGTATCTGTTAACAGTCTATGATTAAATCTGATAATTTTATAGCACCTTTTAAATGAGCCCAGCTCATCAAAGTGCTGCACGGACATTGAATACGACAGACAACAGCTAAAACAACTGCTCATAGCTGCCTACATGTTAGCCTGCTAGCTGGCTAGCTAAGACTGGCTAATGTTTTAGTCCTGAAATACTGCGCGATGTGAAGCTAAAGGGACAAACTGTGTTGTTCAAATGAGAATGTTGCTCACAGTGAATCTTCCTGGTTTACTGGTCATTATTATTCACTTCAACAACTTCTAAAGTCTGACTTTAGCGGCTCTGGACTGCTCCTGTTTAGCAGTTAGCTCTCATTAAAACACAGCCACCATTTTGTGAAGGTCAGAAGTTGTTGGTCCAGAATGTGTGACCATGACAGTAAATCATACCTGAACACTGACAGTCTGAATGTTTTAATAATGATACTGGACATGTGTGTGTCCTGGTACAACAACATGTTTGGGATCATGAAACTACACAGTGTCGTCTTTTAACAAGTGAGAGAGAAACAAGGAAGAAGTCCAGTTAAACATCAGAAATGAAGTTTTACCTCCAGAAAGGATTTAAATCAGAGTCCTACCTTCCTCTGTCCGACAGCAGCAGCAACACAAAATAAAGACGGACAACACGTCTGAACAAACACGGAGCCACAAAATCCTCCTGCCCGACACAAGATGGAGGCTCTTCCTCCTGTCCGACACAAGATGGAGGCTCTTCCTCCTGTCCGACACAAGATGGAGGCTCTTCCTCCTGTCCGACACAAGATGGAGGCTCTTCCTCCTGTCTGACACAAGATGGAGGCTCTTCCTCCTGTCTGACGCAAGATGGAGGCTCCTCCTCCTGCCTGACACAAGATGGAGGCTCTTCCTCCTGTCTGACACAAGATGGAGGCTCTTCCTCCTGTCCGACACAAGATGGAGGCTCCTCCTCCTGCCTGACACAAGATGGAGGCTCCTCCACTATAATTATATATAAATATATGAATAACTGTAGTTTTCTGGTCACACACTGTCAAAGAAACAAGTGCTGTTTGTTAAAATACAGATGTTTTATTGTAATCATGTAAATTAATACTCATCTCTGAGCTCTAGAACCTTTATATATTTTGATGCTGGTTTAAATCTAGTAAATATTCATGTAATTTTATCGTCAAACATTGTGAAAGAACAAATTAGCATTTATGAAAATACACAACAGGAGACGTTTTCATTCTTATTTACACAATGGTATTAACTTTTACAAACCAATCAGTCAATGAGGAAATACAGAAAGGATCACAATCATCAGCGGCTGTGCTGCTTTAAGAAACGGTTAATAATAAAACAGTAAAACACAGAAATGCAGAGTCAGAAATGATCTGAGGGTAAACTGTGTACTTTTACCTTCTACTGGAGTACTTTTACTGAAGTACCAATACGTATTTGTACACTGCGGTATTCATGCTGTTACTGAAGTCTACCTGGAGGATCCTCCTTCTTCTTCTTCTTCAGCTCTGCAGACGGCCGGCTGCTCCTCCTCCACATCCTCCCGTGGGCTCGTCTTCTTCTGCCCCCTGGCGGCCTGGAGGGAAACAGCAGCACAGATGTGAGTCGCTGCCCTCGGGCCGTCGCTGTCGCCTACAAACATGTCGGTACCTTGTGGCTGAAACAGATGAGCGACGTGAAGAGCAGCAGACTGAGCAGCAGCAGCAGCAGCCTGATGAAGAACACTGTGGGGTCTGATCAGACACACATTAGAACCAGCAGGAGAACAAACCAACACAATACAGTCTGAACTTAGAATATACAGAAAAATAAAGACAAAAAACAACATAAGACAAAGAAAAACGACCAAAATGAGACAAAAACCCATCTTTAATATTTAAATTATTACATTAATTTATATAATAAAAACACTGCAGGGTCTGATTGAGTTCAATTTGTGTAATGAACAATATTATAAGGTCTGAATGTTTCTATGATCATTATTTAGGTAACTTTATATAATATTACTGCAGGGCGTTGAGCTTTAGATTAAAGGTGTTGTAAATTTGTGTAATGATTAATATTGCAGAGTCTCGTTGTTAATAATTAAAGTTGATGGTTAAATTTCTAACCCCAGCCCTGTCTCTCTGTTTAGACGTATAAATGTCGGTGGCTCGTTCTCAGATCCGCCTCCATCTCTAACCTGGAAGCTTCTGATTGGTGCTGACGACTTCCTCACTGGGTTCCCACCTGAGCTCCACTCACCTGAGACAACCAGAGACAGCCGGCGGCTCTCGGAGGAGAAGTTGTGTGAGAACACGTGGAGGTGATAAATGCAGGTGTAGCTGCCTCGGTGGGCGTGGTCTGCAGCAGGAAACAGGAAGTCAGCAGAGTGATTGACAGCTGGCTGGGTGTGGTCGAGCGTGGTGCTGGAGGAGGTGAAGCTGAGCTGGAAGGAGCCTCCTGGGTACTGAGGCCGGACGGAGCAGCTGAGGGTGAAGCTGGAGCCCTGGGACACCCGAAACCCCTGCTGCTGGGCCCCGGAGACCCCGCCCACGGAGGACGCAGAGATGATTGGCTGCTCCAGCAGGTCTGTAAACAGACAGGTGATGTTCTCAGGGAACCACTGTGTTGGCAGACAGTCACTCATTAGACCAGAACAGGTGAAGAGTCGAGTCGGGACATTTGGTGGTTGTTGGTTCCAGCGTTCTGGATCAGAATCTTTTAGAGCCAATTCATCATTTAGACCGAGAACACAGGGAAACAGGACTGAGGGTGTAAAAATACAGAACGATGTTTGTGGCAGCAGATCATCAGTGAACAAGCTGCTTCCCTTTAGGACCACCTGGATCCAGTAAATGGAAACACTGACCTGAGCAGACGAGCTCCACGATGGAGGAGGACCAAGCCAACCTAGAACACTCCCTCAGCCTCCGTCCATCCTGAACACAGTCAGGGTTGATCTCCCACACAGAGGTATCTGAGGACACACTGGTGCTTTGTGTTACAGCAGAACCACAGTCCAGCTCTCTGCAGGCTGCAGCTGCTTCCTTCAGGCTCCAGTAGGTGGCGTCCACCATCCTCCACTCTCCCAGCTTCACCTGCAGAGCACCTGCACAGCGACTGGCTCCTCCCACCAACCGGACCGGCTCTGAACACAAAAAACAGATTGATCAGTAACACAACAGACACAGTTCAGATCACAGCTGCAGCTCCTCTCCTACCTGAGCAGGTGAGTCCAGCAGCTCTGCCAGGTGAGCAGGTGTTTCTGTCTGAGGCGGAGCTTCTACAGTCCTTCAGAGCAGACTCACGGCCTCCACACTGGAACTCTTTGGTCCACCATGGAGCCTCCACTTCTCCATACAGCGCCCCCCGGAGGACTGAAGGAGCCCCACAGCCCAGCTCCCTGCAGACCACCTCTGCATCCTGCAGGTCAAAGTCAGCCTCACACACCGAGGACCACCCCTGGTTAGACTGGTCAGGCTGGTTAAGGTGGTTGGACTTGACCTCCAGTCTTCCTGAACACAGACGGGGTCCATCCACCAGCCTCACAGAGTCTGAAAAGAGTTATAAAACAAAATCCATTGATCAGCATTCAATCCAGAACTACCTGGTTAAGTTTCGGCACCTTGCTTAAATATGGTTAAACTCTGTGGAGACATCGTCTAACTGCTAAGTGAAGGTCAACATGTGCCAGTAGTTAGTTGTGCTCATTCAGACAGTGTTGTTGTCCTGCAGCTTGGAGGTCTGGCCTCGTACCTTTGGATAAATCACACAGCTCAGGTTGTGGGTTTGTGTGAGTTCTGTTGTTGTTTGGTTTGTTGGTCAGCTAGTCAACCCGATGTTAGAGGAACCTTTGGGAACGCTCCTTTGGTTTAGTGTCCAGGTGTTGTTTCCTGTTGCGTTGCTGTACTTTGTCAGAGTGTGTGGTGATTTGTTTTCTAGCTGCAGGACTTGTGTTGTTGGACTCCGGTACTCATTCTTGGATCAACCTTTCTATCAGGTCTTTGAGGCTGGACTTCTGTCCTGCTGACTACACTCCTCTGAGTTTCTACATAACACTGATCTGCCAGTTGAGGTTGGTTCTGATTTACAGGCTTCTGGACACCAGTTATAGGTTCTGACACCATGCTGGGTTCCAACATGCCATGCTGCCATACCTGCTGTTTATTTACTGAACCGTCCTCCCTTGATTTGCTCCTGGTCCAAGGTTGCTGGATGAAGGAATCAGATCTGGTAGGATGGACGTGGGTGTTTCAGAGGTATGGATCAGTTTGTGTGGTGGACAGTTTATTGCTTACTGACTCGTGTTCTGGTTTGTTGCAGATGTTAAGGAGGAACCTCTGGGTTGGGGGACGTTGTTCCCTCAAGCAAAGGAGTTCAAGTATCTCAGGATCTTGTTCACAGTGACAGAAAATGGAGTGTGAGCTGGACAGACGGGTTGGAACAGCATGTGGCTGATTTACCTGTCGGTCTTTATTCCAACCCTCACCTGTGATCACGAGCTCTGGGTTCTGACCCAATGAATGAGATCATAGGTACAAGTGAGCAACATGAGTTTCCTCTGCAGGGTTTCTGGGCTCAGCTTTAGAAACAGGCTGAGGAGCTGCTGCTTTACATCCAGAGGATCAAGTTGAGGTGGTTCATCATCGAATTAGGATCCTTCTGGGTGCCTTCCTTTATCGGTTCTCAGCTGGGAGGAGACCCCAAATTAAACCCAGAACTCTCTGGAGGGATTACATATCTCATCTGGCCTGGGAACACCGGAGGATCTCCCAGTAGGAGCTGGAAGTGTTGAAGGAAGAAGGAGGCCTGGAAAGATCTGCTGCCACCAAGACCCTGAATAAGGAGAAGTAGAGGATGGAAAGAGGTGGAGCCTTGGTGCTAAGAGGAGGCTCTTATTCTACCAGAGGACAGCTGGCAGACATGTGAGGCCTACAGCAGCTCACCTGGACCTCCCAGGCTATAAAAGCTGCCACGTGTTCTCTCTGTCTGTCTTCCATCCACCTGCATCAACCTTCTCTTGTGTTTGCCTCCACAGCTCACCTGACTCCCTCCATCCACTGCCGACTTCCTGCTTGTACTTTCTGTGAGCCAGTTTGTGACACTGACTTTAAGCAGCGTTGAACCCTGGAGTAGGAACGTTATTCTCTCCTGAATGAGGTTCTGTTAGGGGTTCTACAAAGATCTGGGATGCCCTCAAACAGGACAGAACTGGTGGACAACGTCAGACTGACAGGCTTACCTGAACAGGTGATATTCAGGATGGAGGAGGAGGAGCCACCTGATGCGCACTCCTTCAGGGAATATCCGGCCTGAACACAGTTAAAGCTGATCCACCACACTCGACTTTTGGAGGAATCCTCTGTGACTCCTACAGAAACAGCAGAACCACAGTCCAGCTCTCTGCAGGCTGCAGCTGCTTCCTTCAGTCTCCAGTAGGAGGCGTCCACCATCCTCCACTCTCCCAGCTTCACCTGCAGAGCACCTGCACAGCGACTGGCTCCTCCCACCAACCGGACCGGCTCTGAACACAAACCACAGATTGATCAGTAACACAACAGACACAGTTCATATCACAGCTGCAGCTCCTCTCCTACCTGAGCAGGTGAGTCCAGCAGCTCTGCCAGGTGAGCAGGTGTTTCTGTCTGAGGCGGAGCTTCTACAGTCCTTCAGAGCAGACTCACGGCCTCCACACTGGAACTCTTTGGTCCACCATGGAGCCTCCACTTCTCCATACAGCGCCCCCCGGAGGACTGAAGGAGCCCCACAGCCCAGCTCCCTGCAGACCACCTCTGCATCCTGCAGGTCAAAGTCAGCCTCACACACCGAGGACCACCCCTGGTTAGACTGGTCAGGCTGGTTAGACTGGTCAGGCTGGTTAAGGTGGTTGGACTTGACCTCCAGTCTTCCTGAACACAGACGGGGTCCATCCACCAGCCTCACAGAGTCTGAAAAGAGTTATAAAACAAAATCCATTGATCAACATTCAATCCAGAACTACCTGGTTAAGTTTCGGCACCTTGCTTAAATATGGTTAAACTCTGTGGAGACATCGTCTAACTGCTAAGTGAAGGTCAACATGTGCCGGTAGTTAGTTGTGCTCATTCAGACAGTGTTGTTGTCCTGCAGCTTGGAGGTCTGGCCTCGTACCTTTGGATAAATCACACAGCTCAGGTTGTGGGTTTGTGTGAGTTCTGTTGTTGTTTGGTTTGTTGGTCAGCTAGTCAACCCGATGTTAGAGGAACCTTTGGGAACGCTCCTTTGGTTTAGTGTCCAGGTGTTGTTTCCTGTTGCGTTGCTGTACTTTGTCAGAGTGTGTGGTGATTTGTTTTCTAGCTGCAGGACTTGTGTTGTTGGACTCCGGTGCTCATTCTTGGATCAACCTTTCTATCAGGTCTTTGAGGCTGGACTTCTGTCCTGCTGACTACACTCCTCTGAGTTTCTACATAACACTGATCTGCCAGTTGAGGTTGGTTCTGATTTACAGGCTTCTGGACACTAGGTATAGGTTCCGACACCACGCTGGGTTCCAACATGCCATGCTGCCATACCTGCTGTTTATGAACTGAACCGTCCTCCCTTGATTTGCTCCTGGTCCAAGGTTGCTGGATGAAGGAATCAGATCTGGTAGGATGGACGTGGGTGTTTCAGAGGTATGGATCAGTTTGTGTGGTGGACAGTTTATTGCTTACTGACTCGTGTTCTGGTTTGTTGCAGATGTTAAGGAGGAACCTCTGGGTTGGGGGACGTTGTTCCCTCAAGCAAAGGAGTTCAAGTATCTCAGGATCTTGTTCACAGTGACAGAAAATGGAGTGTGAGCTGGACAGACGGGTTGGAACAGCGTGTGGCTGATTTACCTGTCGGTCTTTATTCCAACCCTCACCTGTGATCACGAGCTCTGGGTTCTGACCCAATGAATGAGATCATAGGTACAAGTGAGCAACATGAGTTTCCTCTGCAGGGTTTCTGGGCTCAGCTTTAGAAACAGGCTGAGGAGCTGCTGCTTTACATCCAGAGGATCAAGTTGAGGTGGTTCATCATCGAATTAGGATCCTTCTGGGTGCCTTCCTTTATCGGTTCTCAGCTGGGAGGAGACCCCAAATTAAACCCAGAACTCTCTGGAGGGATTACATATCTCATCTGGCCTGGGAACACCTGAGGATCTCCCAGTAGGAGCTGGAAGTGTTGAAGGAAGAAGGAGGCCTGGAAAGATCTGCTGCCACCAAGACCCTGAATAAGGAGAAGTAGAGGATGGAAAGAGGTGGAGCCTTGGTGCTAAGAGGAGGCTCTTAATCTACCAGAGGACAGCTGGCAGACATGTGAGGCCTACAGCAGCTCACCTGGACCTCCCAGGCTATAAAAGCTGCCATGTGTTCTCTCTGTCTGTCTTCCATCCACCTGCATCAACCTTCTCTTGTGTTTGCCTCCACAGCTCACCTGACTCCCTCCATCCACTGCCGACTTCCTGCTTGTACTTTCTGTGAGCCAGTTTGTGACACTGACTTTAAGCAGCGTTGAACCCTGGAGTAGGAACGTTATTCTCTCCTGAATGGGGTTCTGTTAGGGGTTCTACAAAGATCTGGGATGCCCTCAAACAGGACAGAACTGGTGGACAACGTCAGACTGACAGGCTTACCTGAACAGGTGATATTCAGGATGGAGGAGGAGGAGCCACCTGATGCGCACTCCTTCAGGGAATATCCAGCCTGAACACAGTTAAAGTTGATCCACCACACTCGACTTTTGGAGGAATCCTCTGTGACTCCTACAGAAACAGCAGAACCACAGTCCAGCTCTCTGCAGGCTGCAGCTGCTTCCTTCAGTCTCCAGTAGGAGGCGTCCACCATCCTCCACTCTCCCAGCTTCACCTGCAGAGCACCTGCACAGCGACTGGCTCCTCCCACCAACCGGACCGGCTCTGAACACAAACCACAGATTGATCAGTAACACAACAGACACAGTTCAGATCACAGCTGCAGCTCCTCTCCTACCTGAGCAGGTGAGTCCAGCAGCTCTGCCAGGTGAGCAGGTGTTTCTGTCTGAGGCGGAGCTTCTACAGTCCTTCAGAGCAGACTCACGGCCTCCACACTTGAACTCTTTGGTCCACCATGGAGCCTCCACTTCTCCATACAGCGCCCCCCGGAGGACTGAAGGAGCCCCACAGCCCAGCTCCCTGCAGACCACCTCTGCATCCTGCAGGTCAAAGTCAGCCTCACACACCGAGGACCACCCCTGGTTAGACTGGTTAGACCGGTCAAACCTGACCTCCAGTCTTCCTGAACACAGACGGGGTCCATCCACCAGCCTCACAGAGTCTGAAAACAAACACAGAACATTCAAAAGTCCTCCAAGCAGCTGTTTGGAGGATTTAAAATGTCTTCCTTTGGTTCCATCTAGTGGCAGCATGAAGAACGACACTGATAAAGAACAAAAACAAACAGAGGTGGATTCTGGTCAAACACTCAGTTCTTCTGCTGATCACAGTCAGAAATACTTCATTGGTTCCAGAAGGGAAATTACTGAAATGAATTTAATTTGACCAATGAAGAGAAACTGGATGAGTGTCGTTGTTCCAGCATCAGAAACCAAACTGCTCTCAGACGACAGGTTTGATTCTGTGTGTTTGATTCTGTGTGTTTGATTCTCCTTTAATCTTTGTTTCCTTCGTTCAGCTGCAGTCTTGTTTCTCTTCATATCTGTCCTGTATAAACTTGATAACAGCAGACTGTTTCCTTCCTTTGGTAAACACACATCCATATTCTCATGCAGCAGAGTTGCCGTTATAAGACTCCTCGCTGTGTAGCCCTAAGAATCCAGAATGTTTCTGCTGTTTAACAGTTGTAATATTTAGTGGGAGAGTGTGCTGATGATTGTTTACCTCGGCTCTTAGCGCTGTCACAGATGCTGTTGGTGATATTGTTGACAACATTCAGGAGAGAACTGAAGTCTCTGACTTTGTACATGTGATGACTGTCAGAGGCCATCAACAACAACTGGCGGTCTGAGACGTCCCCAATACCTGGAAGAAAATGCTGAATTAATACTTAATACTATGAATTAATACTGTGCTTTAAAAACAAAGAGGACAGTCTGGTTATGATAAAACTGCAGTTTCCTGATGCTTGCTGTGCCGCTGTTGGTTTCAGCTCAGTTTACTGCAAAACCAACCTGCAAAGATCTGAAACAAGCCTCAGTACATGTTTAAAACACAAAGCTAACAGCTTCACTGAATTCTTTGGGGTTTCACAGTTTTAATGTGCTACTTTCAGAACTTTACAAACTCTTTGCTGCTTCCTCAATGTTCAAACTGAATCAGTCAGAGTCAGTCACCGATAGTGTAGACCTCGATGCCGGTGTCTCTCAGGTGTTCAGCAGCCAACTCTACATCATCCTGGGAGTCTCTGTGAGCGAAAACAACAAGAATCTTTCTGGAGTCTGGACGCATTCCCTTGCTGGGTTTAAAGTTGTCATAGAGGACGTGTGTCAGAGCCCGTCCTGAGTGATGGAAAGAAATAAAAGCATCAACATGTGAAGAAAAGTTCAGGGATTTATTATTTCAGAAGTACAGCTGTGAAGAAAGTTTCCCTCCACTGTTATAAACCATGTTCATCAGTCAGTCTTTAGTCTCCAGTGGCTCCTAGAACTCTGAATCTTCTATGATGGAATCATTGAAACATGAATCTTTGTCACAGAAACAATCCTGTGTTTTGGTTCTTTATAGATTCATTAAAGGTCTTCTGGAGATGTGACTACATCTGCTGGATCATAAATAAACAAACAGAAACTAGAATCATCAGTTTATTGATGTAGAAAGTCGTGTTGATCTGATGTTCCTAGTTTCATGGCCTCTTATCGTCTCCTGAGTGATTCTGATCGACTACAGCTGCTGACTCCTCTGATCCAGTTTAACTAGAACCACTGATCCACTCATTAGACTCAGACACTACAGTGGGAAAGTCTGAGGAGCTCAGCAAAGACCTGAAGAAGCAAATCATGGACTAGAACCAGTCAGAAAGTCCCTTGGAGCCGTTTCAAAGCAGCTTCAGGTCCTAGAATCACCTGTTTGTAGTATAAAGTTCATGGTCCAGGTGTGTTGCTGCCACCATCAGGAAGGAAACACAAACTACCACCTGCTGCTGAGAGACACCTGGTCAGGATGGTCCAGAGTCGACCAGGAACCAGCAGAAAGCAGGTCTGGATGAACCAGAAGCTGCTGGAACACAGCTGTCAGTGTCCACAGGGTTGGACATCAACATGAGCTGAGAGGCTCCATGAAGAAGGAAGTTCTTCCTCTAGAAGCAGAACCTTAAAGCTCCACTGATCACATGGACAAAGAAAAGGCCTTCTGGAGGAAAGTTCTGAGGTCAGATGGAACAAAGACTGAGGAGAGAAGGTGAGGCCTTCAACCCCAACAACACCAGACCTACCATCAGCATGGAGGTGGCAGCATCATGCTCTGTGGAACTGGAGCTTCACACAAAGTCAATGGAACAATGAAGGAGGAGGATCAGAACCTAAAACCATCAGCAGAAGGTTGATCTGGGACACAGCTGGATGTTCCAACCAGACAATGATTCATGTGTTTCAATGATTCCATCAGAGAAAGTTCAGAGTTCTTGGAGTCATTGGAAACTAAAGACTGACATGATAAACATGGACTTAAAAATGAATGTAAACTTTTGTTCAGGACTGTACCTGCTGTTCACTCACCTGTGTAGGTGGATCCATGCATTTGTCTCAGGCTGTCGACGGCCTTCAGCATCAACTGTTTGGTCTGGTAGGTGTTCAGGTCCCACATGGTCCTCGGAGTACTAGCAAATAAAGTCAGACCTGAAGAAACACAGCTGATTATTTATAACAGCAACATGATGATATTAAAAGGAACCCAGTACAACACTACAAAGTGATGTGAACAGACAAGATTTATTATCATTAATATTTGGAGTTCTGAATATTTCCACATTGTGCTCTGAGCTTTTAGTGCTTCTGAACCCTCTGAACCCAAAACCTGCTTTAAAATTCAATTCATTTTATTTATATAGCGCATATTTAGAACATGTGTCATCTCATAGCGCTTTACTTAGTATGGGAAGAACAGGAAACAGAAAAACAACAACCCAAAGCTTCTTCTGGATTCCCTCTGAGCAGCAGTCAGCGACGGTGGAAGGAACAAAAAAACCTTAGAATAGGGAGGGAGAAAAAACCTCCGACAGAACCAGGCTCAGGGAGGGAGGACATCTGCCTCGACTGGTCAGGGTGGGAGTGGGGATGAGGGGGAGGGATAGCAGGAGAGGTTGGGGTGGGAGGACAGCATGTGGAGAGGCCAGCGGCTGCAGATCAGAGACGTGGAGCTCCACATCCAGAGAATAAACACAGAGTCAGTGATGTGTAATGGTGATATATAACAGTATAGAGAGAGGAGAGGAGCCCAGTGCATCATGGGAATCTACAGCAGTCTAAACCTATGGCAGCATAAATAAGGGACAGACCAGCTGATCCTGAGCAGCCTCAACTATCAGCTCTATCAAAGAGGAAGGTCTGAATCCTCATCCTAAAGTAGAGAGGGGGTCTGCCTCCAGAACCCAGACTGGGATCTGATTCCACAACAGAGGAGCTGATAACTGAAGGCTCTGCCTCCCATTCTACTTCTGGAAACTCTGGAACCACAAGTAAACCTGCAGTCTGAGAGAGAAGGGCTCTGTTGGGATGATCAGGTCCAATAAGGTCTCTAAGATACGATGGAGCTGCTCATTAACAGTTTATATGTTAGAAGAAGGATTTTAAAGTCTATCCTGGATTTTACAGCCAATGAAGAGAAGCTGATCCAGGAGAAACCTGATCTCTGGTCCTGGTTCCTGTCAGAACTCTGGCTGCAGCATTTTGGACCAGCTGGAGGTTTCTGAGAGAGTTACTGGGACATCCTGACAACAAGGAACTACAATAGTCCAGCTGGAGGTTCCAGATGCATGGACTAGTTTCTCAGCATCACTCTGGGACCAGATGTTCTGATCTTTACAGTATTATAGATGAAAGAACGACGTCCTACAGACTGGTTTAATGTGGAGGTTGAAGGACATCCTGATCAAAGATAACTCCAAGGTTTACAGTAGAGCTGGAGGCTAAGGCAGCGCCATCTAGAGGAACTATCTGGTTAGACAGAGTGTTTCTGAGGTGTTTAGGGCCAAATACAAAAACCTCAGTTAGTCCGAGTTTAATGTAGACAGTTCCAGGTCATCCAGGCCTTTATGTCCTTCAGACATGTTGGAGTTTGACCAGCTGGTTGGTTTCATTGGGCTTCATAGATAAATATAACTGGGTATCATCTGCATAACGATGGACGTTCATGCAGTGCTTCCTAATAATGTTTCCTAGAGGAAGCATGTACAGAGTGAATAGTACTGGTCCTAATACAGAACCCTGTGGAACTCCATCACTGACTCTAGCTTTAAAAGCCTGTGGTACATAGCCTGTTAGTAAAGAGAAGTTAATGATATTTAAAACAGCAGTATTAATTAAAGGAAAGATGTCCTTGAATAATCTAGTGGGGATGGGATCTAGCGAACATGTTGCTGGTTTACAGGAGTTTACTATTGATATGAGCTCTGGCAGATTTACAGCAGAGAAGCAGTCCAAGTATAAATCTGGTCCTATGGATGCTTCCAGAGCTGCTGCTCCTAAAGACATGTTCAGGATTTATTGTCTCATATTTAAAATTTCATTAGTGAAGAAGGTCATGAAATCTTCACTACTGAGATCTAAAGGAACTCAAGGCTCCACAGAGCTGAGACTCTTTGTCAGCCTGGCTACAGAGCTGAACAGAAACCTGGGGTTGTTTTTGTTTTTCTCAATTAAAGATGAATAATAGGCGGTTCTTGCTCTACGAATCGCTTTTTATATGCAGTAAAACTGTCTTTCCAGGCCAGATGAAACTCTTCTGAGTTTGTAGAGCTCCACTGCCTTTCCAGCCTTCTTCAACTCTGCTTTAAACCATGGAGCTATTTTATTATAATTTATTGCCTTCTTTTTCAGAGGGGCAACAGTATCAAGTGATGTTGGCAGTAAAGCTGCCGTACCATCAACCAGATTGTCCACCTGTGTGGGACGAACACTAGAGGAGCAGCTCTCTATTGTGTTGGTATTGAAGTCAATAATGATGGAATCATTTCCTTAAATTTAGCTACTGCAGTATCAGATAAACATCTGCTGTAGCGGAACTTCTTGGTAAGTGCTCCATAGTCCATTATTGTAAATTCAAATGCTACTAGAAAATGATCAACTGATCAGACAAAATAGAATTTTGGTGAAAAACAATAAGATGTTCAGTGTCTAAGTCGTATGTCAAAACAAAATCAAGGGTTAAAACAGTGAGTTGGTTTATTAACATTTAGATCAAAACCAACTGAGTCTAACAGTCACTAAATGCAGAGTTGAGGCTGTCATTCTCATCATCTACATGATATTAAAGTCACTATAATGACTTTATCTGTACTGAGACTAAATCAGCAGAACTCTGAGGATTCAGACAGAAACTCAGAGTAAGAGGCCGGTGGCCGATAGACAACTAGCAGAACTGGTTTCTGTGTTTTCCAGTTCAGGTGTTTCGACTAAGACTAAGGCTTTCAAATGAATTATAGATAGGTTCTGGTCTCTGATTGATTGATAAGTTTGAGTGGAAGATTGCTGCCACTCTGCCTGAACTTCTAGGTATATGAACATTAATATGATCGGGAGGTGATTTATTTAGACTGACGTATTCTTCATGCTGCAGACAGGTTTCAGTCAGACACATTCAGTCAATGTGGTGATCTGTTATCAGATCATTAACTAACAGATCTAATATTTAACAATCCACATTTAGTTGTCCTGTTTTTTGGTTCTGATAAATTTCTATTAATTTGGTTAAGGTTGTTTTGAACAGCCCTTCTATTGTTCATGTTAGACTTAAAGAATCTGGGTGGTCGGGGACAGACACAGTCTATAGGATAATGAGAGGGTGAGAGCCGTAAGGAAGCAGCAAGAAGTGTGTAAGACTGCAACTCTGCTTCCTGGTCTCACCTCTGGACTGTCAGGGGCAGTGTTGTTTTCATCAACGATGGCAAAATTATTGTGTTGACCCCCCTTTTTTAATGACGATAACGAGACGGTGACGAGCTAAACATGGCTCTTTGATGACTAAAACATGACGAGTCGTGTGTGAGTTTTCATTGACGAGACGAGACAGGACCAAAATGTCTGGCTGGTCTGTCAGACGTTTAAAATGCATGACGTTTCTGCCTGTTGTACTGTAATCTGTCAGTCAAAGCTAAAAAGTGTCAGCAATGCTGCTGCATCCTGTCTTTGTTTGGCCACGCCCACCACCTGGCATGCAGCGCACATTCTGCACAACACACCGGTCACCAGTCTCACACAGACACCCAGCTTAGTTAATTCATTAATTGATGGACCATGGCGGCAGCGTCAACAAAGGGGCTTGGTGGCCAGAAACAGCGAAGTGATCTGTGGACATACTTTCAATATAATCCGTCAGAAAGAAAACCAGAATGCACTGTAGAGGGAGACGGTGGTAAATGTGGCCACAAACTAGGTGGAAAGAATACCACCAATCTCCAGCGGCACCTGAAGGCTCACCAGGGGCAGGCTGCCATGGGGAAACTAAGATGGCTGCCAAAAACAAAACTGGTCAGGGGTTTGGTTTTCTAATAAATCTCTCCATGTTTCCAGACAAGAGAGCTGCACCATCCAAAGTGGGATGTATGAGTCCCTCCTAATGAGACCAGGTTTTATTTTCTATTAAGCCCACATTGTTTTCTGGGCACCCCGTCGACAGCCAGCGGTTGGATGATGACATGCGGCCATACATGTCCGACACTGTTTTGACGTATATACTCACTGATTCAACGCTAACTTTAGTGACCTCTGATTGCCTTAACCAGACGTCATTACTGCCGACGTGAATTACAATCTGCCGGGGGACGGCTAACAAGAGCTATGCTAGGTTGCTCCATACCGGCTATGGGGGGCTGGCTAGCTGCTACGGCTAACAGGAGCTATGCTAGGTGGCTCCGTACCAGCTACAGGAGGCTGGCTAGCTGCTACATCTACCGGCTTGCTAAACATGGTACGAGGCTGTGCCTTTAACTTGCTGAGTCTCGCCTCCAAAGCTACAAACAAGCTACATTCATAAAGATCTATAATCCTCCAAAAAGAAATCTTTAATTTTCATCACAACTGATTCCCCATGATGTCACGAAAATCAGGCTGAACTGCAGGCAGTGTTTCCTCAGAGAGACTGAGAGGAGAATCCAACCTACTGGATCAATGAATGAAAGCAGAATCAGAACCAGAGAACAGAGGAGACAGTAGCTGGAGATACATCCAGCATGGAGGAACATCTAGCAGCTGGAGATACATCCAGCATGGAGGAACATCTAGTAGCTGGAGATACATCCAACATGGAGGAACATCTAGTAGCTGGAGATACGTCCAGCATGGAGGAACATCTAGTAGCTGGAGATACATCCAGCATGGAGGAACACCTAGTAGCTGGAGATACATCCAGCATGGAGGAACATCTAGTAGCTGGAGATACATCCAGCATGGAGGAACATCTAGTAGCTGGAGATACATCCAGCATGGAGGAACATCTAGTAGCTGGAGACACATCCAGCATGGAGGAACATCTAGTGGCTGGAAATACATCCAGCATGGAGGAACATCTAGTAGCTGGAGACACATCCAGCATGGAGGAACATCTAGTAGCTGGAGATACATCCAGCATGGAGGAACATCTAGTAGCTGGAGACACATCCAGCATGGAGGAACATCTAGTAGCTGGAGATACATCCAGCATGGAGGAACATCTAGCAGCTGGAGATACATCCAGCATGGAAGAACATCTAGCAGCTGGAGATACATCCAGCATGGTGGAACATCTAGTAGCTGGAGACACATCCAGCATGGAGGAACATCTAGCAGCTGGAGATACATCCAGCATGGTGGAACATCTAGTAGCTGGAGATACATCCAGCATGGAAGAACATCTAGTAGCTGGAGATACATCCAGCATGGAGGAACATCTCCCTACAGCTGATGGACCATGGAGGTAGATCATATCTACAGGACGAGGAGACGACACTAGTCCAGAGTTTTAACGTCTGAGGAGACTGAGGACATTGTTCTTTCTCTGATTTGTGTCCTACTGACAGAAGACATGTCTGAGTTCTCTCCTTCATGTTCTGTTTCCATGGAGGTTCAGGACTTCAGATTGAAAAATGAACCCCAGTGAGTTCAGAGGGTTAAAGACACAGAATCAGCTCCAACAGTGAGACAGGAACATCTTACCAATCTGCACTGTGTCCGGGCCGATGGTGAAGGGGTTGATTATCTCAGCAACAGCTTTCAGGATGATCCTGAAGTCAGATGAGGCGATACTTGAACTGTCATCCACCAACATCATGATGTCAGCTTTGTCTGCTTCACACTGAGCAGCTGCAATAAAACAAAGGATTGTGGGAAACAAGAAAACACCAAAGGCTCATCTCATTTCTCTACTTAGAGCCTCCTCATGTCCTCATAGTAATCAGATTACTCCTAACAGCAGAGTATTTTCTCTGATGTCAGATTACAAACCACCAGTTCAGATTCTAGATTAGATTCTTCTCCACAGCAGGAACTCAGTGGAACCAAAGTGAGTCCATCTTCCATGAGGGTCTTTGGTTCTTTGAGTTTCTACTTTGGAGCCTGAATCCAGAACACAGTCTTTGTAAAGTGTTTGATTATTCATTAGATGAAACATTTTGCTGAGAGAAACATCAGTCGAGAATCATCTGACATTTTGTACTCAGTGCTGTTTAAACTGTACCATCAGCCATAATATATGTATCACTCTTTATTTGTATATTTGCAATATGTGTCACATCTTTTATATCCTTCACAGAAGATGTAAATCAGCCGTAACAGAGCAGTGGACAGATGATGCAGCCTGATTAAGGGGCTCTGAGCCAAGTACCACATTTAAAATGGCCACAAACACAAAAAATGGCAACAAAACGATGCAAAGTGACAAAAAAATCAATATATATGGCAAAATAACCACAAAAAGATGCAAAAACCACAAAGAGCAGCAACAAAGACATGTAACATGAGCAAAATGTGGCACTAAATGACCAAATGTGACAAAAACAACCATAAAAAGAAGCAAAATGGTCACAAAGAGTCAACAGAACCACATTAAAAGCAAAATAATCAGAATGAGACACAAATTTCACAACATGAGACAAAATGAAACATGAAGAAATGCAAAATGACCTGAGTCAGACAGAAAACAGTCTCAATGTGACACCAAATAAATGAAAGGCAACAACCACAGAGACACAGAACGCTGCACAAAGACGCACAACAGCCAAAATGTGACCAACAAAAACAACCATAAAGACACCAAATGTTCCAAATGAGATTAAACGGCCTCAAAGAGAAGGAAAACCGTCTGAAGCGGCTTCACCTGACTGCTCACATGTCAGTGTGTTGCTGGACACATTACTGAGGACTCACATTCATGTTTGTGTTGAGTGTTTACCTGCTGAGGCCAGGCTTCCTCCACCTCCGAGTCCTGACAGAAACAACACCAAGCACAGCTCCAATCAGCACCTCAGAAAACACAAACTGATTATCGATTATCAGCCGAGAGACTCGCTGCTGAAGAAACAGCTGGTCGAAGCTCAGAGACACAAAATGAACACGACAGCAGATGAAATGTCCAGACTGAGATGTAAAACAACCACAAATAGATGCAACACACAATCGCACACAAACCAACCACCATCAGACGCACAATGTCCAAAACTAAATGCAAACAACAATCAATGAAACAAAATGGCTACAGACTGATGCAGAGAGACCAACCTGAACTGCAAACAACCACAAAACGATGAGAAACGATGAAAATGTGACACAGAATGACCAAAATCTACCAAAGTCAGATGAAGTCACCTCATAACTACACAACATGAGGCACTAAAGGACCAAAGTATGACCAGAAACCAACCACAGACTAAAATGAGCAGAAGAAGGACAAACGTCAAGAGGTTTGATCTCCTGTGTCTCATATTTACTTCCAGACTCCAGGATTCTGATGCTGAGCTTTGCAGCGTTGAGTCGTACCTGAACTCCACAGCAGCAGCAGCAGCAGCAGGTGATCCATGTCCAGGTAGACGTCTGTCCGTCCGTCTGATCGCTGAGTCCTTCTTCTTCGTCTTTTATCTGGTCGTCAGTCAACAGACGAGCTGCTTCTCAGAAGTGAAGATGGCAAAACCACAGATGGCAGATGAAGGGTCCTGATGTGAGCAGATGTCGTAATATCAGAGCTGAGTTTCCTCCTTAACATGTGAAACCACACAAAGCTGATCTCTGTGCTGCATCAGTCACAGGACAGGACCAGATCCAAGCAGCACAACCACAAATAAAGTCTGTTTACTGGACGCATCCTCAGAGTGAACTGAACACGTTCAGCAGGAATTTAACCATCACACCTTTACAGGTTTACAGGTTTACAGGTTTACAGGTTTACAGGCTCAGCTCTGCTCCATGAAACACATTTTCAGACTCAGTGTGATGCTCATATTTCTGAAGTTCATCCAGAACAAACCTCCAGAAGAAGACAACCCAGAAGCTGCCTGAGAATCTGTCTGGGTTCAGCTTCCTTCACTATTCATCTGCCTCAGTGTGAATAAATCCAGACATGAAGATGCTTCCAGCAGACCAGTCCTCCAACCAAAGGAAACACACCAATAACTCAGAGAACATTTCAAACCTGCTCTCTTAGAACCAGGAGGACCTCAAGGAATCCTGGGGATGATGAAGGAACCCTCACTCTGCAGATCCTTTGTTTCACTTTACAAATTATTTCTGTTGTGCTTTCACTGCATGGGTCACACGCTGCTGAGACGATAGTTTCAAACATGTGAAAGGGTCAGGGCATGTTGTACTGCTGATCAACTAACAAAGAAATATAAACTCACAGAGAAACGCTCTGGTACTTAAAGGTGGGGGAGATGGGAAAGAGCGTGTAAAGACAGTCATGGGGCAACGCTGACACACTCTCTGGACAAACATATGAACATGGTATAAATGGGAAGACTGGCCTCCAGCAGCTGCATATAAAAGATGCTGTGATTGGTGAGTCTGTCTGTCGACTTACTGACTCCCTCAGACTCCCTTTGACTGCATCTCCATGGCTGGATTTACACTGCAGGACTTGATGTCCAATTCTGAAGTTCTATGTGTGTTTTAGCGGCTGTGAGACGCAACCGTCTGACCTCTGATGTCACGGACCAAGAAGTTAAAAACAGAACAAAGTGGCTTCAAGATACACCAGACAGGAACGGTGGAAGAAGGCAACGGATGAGAAGGAAGGAGCTGTGATGCATGTTGAGGCTGTTTCAAACTGTTCACTGATGTTCTGCTGTTTGCACAAAAGACAATGTTCCAAAGCCTTTCTGCTCTTTTAACTGAATGTAGTGTTTTAGTGTTTAGTGTTTGAACTGTTAAGGACTGACAGTGGTCCAATGGAAAATGTGTTTGTTACTCTTGTACTGTTGATGCTGCAGTCATGTTTCAGTTTACACTTCAATGTTTTTGAACCTGATGTTTGATTAATTGACTTTCATGTGTTATTTATTATAAGTTATTCAATTAAAAATAAATGTTATTTGTTTCATTGTATCACTGCTGTTGAGGCATTTTTAATCTGGACTGAATACAGCACATGTCGTTATCACATGGCTTAGTTCAGATATGGATCAGGCTGACATCTGGTTCCAGAGCTGAAACAGTTCTGGGCCACATACTGCAAAGAATGACAGCCCTCTGGTGGCCCAGATCTGGTTCGCAGGAGGTGGTCCACACATGGGCCAGCACAGGGCCACCAGTGTGTCTGCAGCTGGCCCTGTGCTGGCCCATGTGTGGTCCACCTCTGGCAAACCAGATCTGGGTCATTCTTTGTGGTATGTGGGCCGAGTCTAAGTGCTCTGTGTGGGCCAGAGCTGGGCCAGACCAGTTCTGCTATGAGGGTCGGGGTTCCTAGGTTTCAACTACCTTCATAGTAGGTTTCTGTGGCGCCGGTCAATCCTGCTGCTAGATTATCTGTGTAATTATGAATCCTCACTTTTTCTTTTTCCATAAACTAAACAATTTTATATCCCAGCAACGTCACGTAAAGCCTATTGAATCGAGAACAGGGTTAGCATCAGACAACCTCTTTCCTCCTGAAGTTGAACGGACATTCTTACCAGCTGGTTTTGAGGTCAGGACCATTTCTGAGCCGCTCCTCCAGGTTTTCAGCCGACTGGCGATCAGCTAACGGCAGCAGATTTGGTTCGACACCTCTCTCTTCTTCAGCTACCGATTTTAATCCCTGGACAGCTGTGTCACTTATTTTCACTTGGTCCATCATCATCTGTTGATTTGTGAGGATATTTTGGAGGAGTGCTAGGAAACAAAAGGTTTTGTGGATAAGTAATTAAACTACTGATCTTATAAAATCTATTCAGTCAACAGCAGATCACAGCCTATGAATACAATGAAATGCTCACATGTATGAAGACTGCTTTGTGGTGTCCTTATCAGCTCTCTGGTGCAGGCTGGGGGACACACGGTCTCTCTGGTCCAGCTCAGGAGGATGGTGCACTCTGCAGGTAGACCAGCAGGAGGTTTCTTTGGTTTTGGATTTCAAGGATGCCCTTTCTTTGTTGGTGTTTTACTAACTGAAATAACTTTGTCAGGAATTAGGAATAAATAAAGATTTCTGTTCTGTCCATCTTGTACACAAGGAAATAGAGCAGTCCAGAAATGTTTCAGAATAAATTAATAGCTTATCAAACTCAAATGAACAGAAGGTGTTTACCGTGGTTTTCCTGTTGGTAAGACCTCCTCCCCAAATCGTTCCCTTGGGGATCAGGGCCAAATGCAGTCCCAGGCAGTTCAGCTGGTCTGTAAAGACACAGCAAACCAAATATTCCATCAACACTTGACCTACTGATAACTGAAGAGTAAACTCAAATCAACAATTCAAACTTCTTCCTTCTTCCATGGCTGAGCTCAGCCCTTCCAGCCTACGGTATCACCTCAACGCTAAACATGCTGCTGCCAGCCAGAGCTAGCGTTAGCTACGTTAGCTACGACTGTCCTGGTACAGGTGTTGTGTTAAAAGTGTTCGTCTGTCAAAAAGTGACTGCAGTCTGTTGGAGCAGTTATCATTCTGTCACTGCTTTTTAAACATCTTTTTA
This sequence comes from Dascyllus trimaculatus, assembly GCA_024666655.1. Taxonomy (NCBI): domain Eukaryota; kingdom Metazoa; phylum Chordata; class Actinopteri; family Pomacentridae; genus Dascyllus; species Dascyllus trimaculatus. The sequence continues at coordinate 143,778 of JAMOIN010001598.1, forward strand.
AAGTCTTTAACCTGCTTTGTGTCCTGGATGTTGACCAATCCAGCTTGTACCTGCTGAAATAGCTGAAAAGGACCTATTCAACTCATATAATGCAGCTTTACATTTGCCAGATTGTGAGTGAAGCCTCAACACTGAGACTGAAATGACAGATTCAACTTCTGAGGTTACATTTTAGAGATAATAGCTTACAGGATAATTGCAAAAGAGATCGTTGCTTCATTTCACAAATGAAGGCATCCACAAATCATGTTAATAAAGCATTTGAGGAAAAAAACACCATAGTATTGCCTAAAATACATCTTAAATGTGAGGCCTGACTACACTATGAACTGTGACTTTAACAAAAGACAAACATTTGCTTTGACCACAGAAATATAATTATATCTGAACGCTGTGACTGCTTGGTTCAGGTGAAAGCAGCTGTATACTTTTATTAAACTGTACAAAACAACTTTAACATGAACACAACCAGTTTTTGGCTGACGTCACTTTTTAGCCCTTTGTTCTAGTCACGGATTGTGCACGCGCAGTTTTTTTCCCGCTTCACGGTCGAAGCGGGAAAAAAAGATGTTAGCTAGCTACTTAGCTTCTAGCCTCGTAGCCCTCCCAGGCAGCTAGCCCACTGAGTTAGCTTCGCTCCTTTCTATAAGGCGGTAACTCGACCAAAGTTGTCTGTACATGTAGATATAATCCCAGCATAGCGGCTGACGTCCCACAGACTATTAAAACCAACATATGAACCAGCAATAGCTGCTCACTGCTGGGCTCCGTTAGCAACAGGGCACCAAGTCAGCGACCAGTCTAGCAAAGACAGCAGACACGGGACACTCGGAAATTCTACCTTCCACGTTCCAATGGAACATATCTTAAACTACCAGATTACTTCTTAATCAAAAATATCGTGCACAGATTAAATAAATAAAAACCTAAACTCACCTCAACTTCTCTGCTCTTCTCTGTCAAACGGCTCTGCTCAAAACGGCGCAGAATTTAGCTAGAGCCAATGAGAGCGTAGGAAACGCGGTCACATGTAGACGGATGGCCAATGAGAGCGAAGGACACGAGTGGTTGGTCGGTTGGTTGCCAGGCGGATGTCCATGGAGTTTTATTGGTTGGTTGTCAGGGAGACGTCAGCGGGCTGTCTTTTCAGAACAGATTTATCAACAAACAAACGCCAGTAAAGGCTGAGATCATCTGTTGAGATTAAAAGTCATTCAGTTCTGAGAAATGATGGTTATCTGTCAGTGTTGGAGCACGTGATGTAGATGTGTCTGAGTCTGAATGCACTATGAACTCTAAAGACTAAACTGAATTAGCAGTGGGTGGTGGTGTGTGAGTGGTGTGTGAGACACCAATAAAGGCAGGAAAACATTTTAAAGTAAGACTTAACAATTATTTGTGGTTCACACTTATAAGAGAACACATGCATGACTGTTCATATGAGACAGATCTGGGCCACATAAACCAAACCAGAATCAGGTCACATGCGGCATATAAACAGTACCATCATATAAACAGTACCATCATATAGACAGCACCATCATATAAACAGTACCATCATATAAACAGTACCATCACATAGACAGCACCATCATATAAACAGTACCATCATATAAACAGTACCATCATATAAACAGTACCATCACATAGACAGTACCATCATATAAACAGTACCATCACATAGACAGTACCATCATATAAACAGTACCATCATATAAACAGTACCATCACATAGACAGTACCATCATATAAACAGTACCATCATATAAACAGTACCATCATATAAACAGTACCATCACATAGACAGTACCATCATATAAACAGTACCATCACATAGACAGTACCATCATATAAACAGTACCATCATATAGACAGTACCATCATATAAACAGTACCATCATATAAACAGTACCATCATATAGACAGTACCATCATATAAACAGTACCATCATATAGACAGTACCATCATATAGACAGTACCATCATATAAACAGTACCATCATATAAACAGTACCATCATATAAACAGTACCATCACATAGACAGTACCATCATATAAACAGTACCATCATAAAGACAGAACCATCATATAAACAGTACCATCACATACACAGTGCCATCATATAGACAGAACCATCATATAAACAGTACCATCACATAGACAGTACCATCATATAAACAGTACCATCACATAGACAGTACCATCATATAAACAGTACCATCATATAGACAGTACCATCATATAAACAGTACCATCATATAAACAGTACCATCATATAGACAGAACCATCATATAAACAGTACCATCATATAAACAGTACCATCATATAAACAGTACCATCATATAGACAGTACCATCATATAGACAGAACCATCATATAAACAGTACCATCATATAAACAGTACCATCACATAGACAGTACCATCATATAAACAGTACCATCATAAAGACAGAACCATCATATAAACAGTACCATCACATAGACAGTGCCATCATATAGACAGAACCATCATATAAACAGTACCATCACATAGACAGTACCATCATATAAACAGTACCATCATATAAACAGTACCATCATATAAACAGTACCATCACATAGACAGTGCCATCATATAGACAGAACCATCATATAAACAGTACCATCATATAAACAGTACCATCATATAAACAGTACCATCACATAAACAGTACCATCATATAAACAGTACCATCACATAGACAGTACCATCATATAAACAGTACCATCATATAAACAGTACCATCATATAAACAGTACCATCATATAAACAGAACCATCATATAAACAGTACCATCATATAAACAGTACCCTCACATAGACAGTACCATCATATAAACAGTACCATCATATAGACAGTACCATCATATAGACAGAACCATCATATAAACAGTACCATCATATAAACAGTACCATCACATAGACAGTACCATCATATAAACAGTACCATCACATAGACAATACCATCATATAAACAGTACCATCATATAAACAGTACCATCACATAGACAATACCATCATATAAACAGTACCATCATATAAACAGTACCATCATATAAACAGTACCATCACATAGACAGTACCATCATATAAACAGTACCATCACATAGACAGTACCATCATATAAACAGTACCATCATATAGACAGTACCATCATATAAACAGTACCATCACATAGACAGTACCATCATATAAACAGTACCATCATATAAACAGTACCATCACATAGACAGTACCATCATATAAACAGTACCATCACATAGACAGTACCATCACTGCCAGACCTGGTCCACATCTGGTTGACATACCACTTGCCATGCCAGCAGTCAGCCAGCAGTACCAGCTTGACCCCAGATCTGGCCCAGACCTGTCTGCTCTGTGGGAATGTATTAATTTGACCCATGTAGTAGTTTTAGCGAACCATTTAATCCACTACTTGAAGCTAACTGTTCCTAACCATTCATGATGAGACCTTGAACCTCAGCTGCAGGGTTCCTTAAAGAACCACTTTAGGCTCAAGAGGTTCCTCCACAGTGTCCATGGTGAAGGACCCTGAAAGGTTCCTCCACAGTGTCCATGGTGAAGGACCCTGAAAGGTTCCTCGAGGTTCTTCTGATTCTGAGTTCAGTCAGTGTCTGAACCATATTTCATCTCTTTGAAAGGGTTAATAAAACATTTGACATGAAACATCTCAAACACCGTTATCTGATTTATTAGTTGTACATCAGAAGTTTAATCTCCTGCCGTGTTTGAAAAACCTCAGTGGCGTTTCCTCGCTGTGGTTGGATGTTCTTCATAGATATCTGATCTCTGGAGATAACAGAACATCCACGGGCAATAAAGATGTTTGAGCTGTTTAAAGTACAGCAGCTTCATCTGATGGTTCAACTGTTTATAGAGATACAGATCTGTCACGTAAACATTATTGACAGCGTGGGCCTGGTTTTAGTTTTACACTGATCACATGAAAATTAATGATTTTATTAAATACAATCTGCAATTTTACTAAACTGAGCAAATCTGTAAGAGAACAGTTCTTCAGTCCTTAATTTTCTTTTTAAATGATGGCAAACATCTGTCAGACAGTTATATTTTCAGCTGATTTAAATGCAGTAAAACCGTCTCAGTTCACCCTGTGGGAGAAGGAATCAGTGTTTATCAGACACTGAGGCAGGCCTCTTCTCATACCGTTAGTATATGAACTAATACTGTTTTTCTTTGACTTTACAAGGTAGTATCTGTAATTTAATTTACTTTAATAAAACAGGAATACAAAACAGAAAATGTGTAAAATCAAAGCAAACTGGCCAACCACCTATCACACATGCTGATATGAGCCTTGAAAGAGAATCACTTGGGAGAACATGGTGGTGGCAGCATCATGATATAAAGCACAGTGGTGGCAGCATCATGACGTGAAGCACGGTGGTGGCAGCATCATGACGTGAAGCACGGTGGTGGCAGCATCATGACGTGAAGCACGGTGGTGGCAGCATCATGACGTGAAGCACGGTGGTGGCAGCATCATGATGTGAAGCACGGTGGTGGCAGCATCATGAAGTGAAGCACGGTGGTGGCAGCATCATGATGTGAAGCACGGTGGTGGCAGCATCATGGTATAAAGCACGGTGGTGGCAGCATCATGACGTGAAGCACGGTGGTGGCAGCATCATGATGAGAAGCACGGTGGTGGCAGCATCATGATGAGAAGCACGGTGGTGGCAGCATCATGACGTGAAGCACAGTAGCGGCAGCATCATGGTGTGAAGCACGGTGGTGGCAGCATCATGGAGTGAAGCACGGTGGTGGCAGCATCATGGTGTGAAGCACGGTGGTGGCAGCATCATGGAGTGAAGCACGGTGGTGGCAGCATCATGGTGTGAAGCACGGTGGTGGCAGCATCATGACGTGAAGCACGGTAGCGGCAGCATCATGAAGTGAAGCACGGTGGCGGCAGCATCATGATGTGAAGCACGGTGGCAGCAGCATCATGACGTGAAGCACGGTGGTGGCAACATCAAGACGTGAAGCACGGTGGTGGCAGCATCATGGTGTGAAGCATGGTGGTGGCAGCATCATGGTGTGAAGCACGGTGGTGGCAGCATCATGACGTGAAGCACGGTGGTGGCAGCATCATGGAGTGAAGCACGGTGGTGGCAGCATCATGGTGTGAAGCACGGTGGTGGCAGCATCATGACGTGAAGCACGGTAGCGGCAGCATCATGAAGTGAAGCACGGTGGTGGCAGCATCAAAATATGAAGCATGGTGGTGGCAGCATCATGATGTGAAGCACAGTGGTGGCAGCATCATGGTATAAAGCACGGTGGTGGCAGCATCATGAAGTGAAGCACGGTGGTGGCAGCATCATGATGTGAAGCACGGTGGTGGCAGCATCATGATATAAAGCACGGTGGTGGCAACATCAAGACGTGAAGCACGGTGGTGGCAGCATCATGGTGTGAAGCACGGTGGTGGCAGCATCATGGAGTGAAGCACGGTGGTGGCAGCATCATGGTGTGAAGCACGGTGGTGGTAGCATCATGACGTGAAGCACGGTGGTGGCAACATCAAGACGTGAAGCACGGTGGTGGCAGCATCATGGTGTGAAGCACGGTGGTGGCAGCATCATGGAGTGAAGCACGGTGGTGGCAGCATCATGGTGTGAAGCACGGTGGTGGCAGCATCATGGTGTGAAGCACGGTGGTGGTAGCATCATGACGTGAAGCACGGTGGTGGCAGCATCAAAATATGAAGCATGGTGGTGGCAGCATCATGATGTGAAGCACGGTGGTGGCAGTATCATGATGTGAAGCACGGTGGTGGCAGCATCAAAATATGAAGCATGGTGGTGGCAGCATCAAAATATGAAGCATGGTGGTGGCAGCATCATGATGTGAAGCACGGTGGTGGCAGCATCAGGATGTAGGGATGTTTCTCAGCAGCAGGTCCTGGAAGGCTTGTAAAGGTCGAGGATGATCCTGGTACCTTCTGAGTGTAGAATGATCCTTCCATTGTCTCTAACTGTTCTGACCAACCTCCTACCAACATGCTGATATGAGCTTTTAAGTTTACCCAGAATGCACTTGTGAAAGTTTCCTCTGGTGAATGATCAGGAAACAGAAACACATTCAGGGAACCAATAATTGTTTCTGGGACTCTGTGTCTTTAACACTAAACTGCTGCAGTCTGACTGTTCACACTAGGATACATCCCATAATACTGATGATCAAAGGTGGTTATAGAGCAAATGAACAGAACCAGGTTTTATCTGTAGACTGTGTCCTGGATGGATGGACAGAAACAAAACGTGTGAATAGAGCAGCTTTATTGTGAGTTGAGCTGTATTAAAATACAGTTGATAAATGTGAGCACAGAGAGCAGGAGAGAAGCTAACAGACGTCTCACATCCAAACCTCCTCTTAGTTCTGGGATCATCTGAAGAACATCCAGACTCTGAACCGTTTTATCTGGTGACCCTGACAGGTTTCCACAGAGCAGAGAGGAGACAGATCAAACATGGAAACAGGTAAATATCTGTAGGAACATGAACATGTAGAATGTAGAACCTACATTCTGTCCAGTGTTGGTCGAACCTGCAGACACTTGGAAACATGTTGGACGTGTTGATTCCAGGTTTTTCAATCTTCGTAAAAAAATTAAATAAACAACATTTTCCTTTTTCCTGTGGTTTCCTTCATTCTAATGAGTCCTACTGACAGTAGACGTCTCTGGTTCTCCTCCTTCATGTGGTTCTGGTTCCACAGAGCTGCAGGACTTTAGACTGCAGTGAAAAACGAACCACAGTGAGTTAAAATGAGACGGGAGCTGCTCAGAGTTCAGAGGGTTCAAATGAAAACACACCGACTATCAGTTTGAACGTGAGATATAAGCAGCCTCCTGTGGTTCCCATCCATCCACCCCGACCTCCTCTCTACTCCACGGCTCCCCTCACCTCCTCCTGCACCTGTGATCACTGCTGTGGCCACTAGAGGGCGCCGTCACAGTGAAACATGGCTAATATGCTGCACAGACGACCAGGTGCTGCCAGCACCAAACAGTTCCACACAGAGAGAGCGGTGGATTCAGTTAGTAGCTTAGCTGTTAGCTGCTACGCGGGTTAGCTGGTTATCCGGTGTGAAGCTGCGGCTAACGTCCGACGCTGATGTTGCAGATCTTGCAGCTGGGGTCCTTCTTGGCGTTGGCGGTGGACAGGCTCATGAGCTGGTGTCCGCTGATCCGGGCCACCGTCCCCAGCGACAGGTCCACCGGCTCGGTGTAGATCACCTCCAGGATGACGTCCTGAGCGTGGCGGAAGGACAGCGAGCCGTCGTCCTCCTCGGTGCAGGTCAGGAAGAGGTTGCTGGACCGGTCCAGAACCGGCAGTCTCCCCTTACAGAAGGAGTCTCCTGTGGAGCCGACCGGGGCCAAAACCACGATGGCGTAGTGGTACGACGTGTACATGCAGTAGAAATCCCCAAAGTAGATGTTGGTGTTGTGGTTGAAGAGGACGTCTGCTTGGATCTGTTCGGACACAGATGGACAGAAACACAACGGTTCTTTAAAGAACCCCCAAAGACGCCTCAAAGAATAATCCAAAAATGGTTCCTTTAGGCACCAGAAATGCTGCTCCAAAGTACCCGAGCTAAACCAGGCTGTTAAGGAACCATTTCTTCAAACAGATCCTTAAAGAAACCATAAAGGTGCTTTAAAGAATAAACCATAAGCATAAAAGGTGCTCCAAGCAAAAGCTGCTTAAACAGGTGGTTCTCCAGAGAACTTCAGCAAAGTAGGAAAAAGCAGAAGAACCATTTCAACAGTTCTTATGTGGCACTTTAAAGTACTGAAGGTTCCTCATTAGTGTTATTGGTTTACTGGCAGGTAACAGCAGAACATTAGAGCTGCTCCTTCATGATTCTTTGAGGCACTTTGAAAGTTCTCTAGATAAATCTTTGAAGTAATAACGGTTCCATACAGAACCTGTCTGTGTTGACGTTCTTTGGAGTTTCATTCAGGAGTCATTGTTTGATGGGGTTTGGTCACCTCTGGCTAAACTTTCATTCTACATGGATGATCTCTGGTAGGAGGTCATTAACCTCCTCAGAAGTCTTTGTCATGGTGCCCGTTGCTAGCTAAACTCCCACAATGCTCTCTGCTTCCAACATGACCTGTAGTCTGAGTGACGCCTCCTCTGGTCTCTACAGTGTTAAACAGTGAGAGGCTCCACCTGGTGGAACAACCAGGAACTACAGCTGATCTATAAAACATTTACTGACATGCAGGAGTTTTGTTTCTGACCTCGTCCATTAAATCGTTATGAGAAATAAATGACTTGTTATTAAGACTCTAATCTGAACACATGACACGGTCTTTGGCATGTGATGACGTCACTTCAGCCTCAGAGCATCACCTGGTGTGTTCGGTGTGTTCAGGTACCTGGAAGCGGTGGGGTCCGTACGGAGAGTCCTGGGGGGGTTTCCCGGTGTTGAACTCGGTGTTGCAGCTGAAGAAGATTCCCTCCAGTTTGCCGCTGATGGGCGAGCCGTGGCTGCCGCTGTCGTCCTTCACCGTGGGCAGCAGGTGGCGACACTGAGCGTCTCTGTTCACAGCAGACACAACGTTTAGACACAAGCAGAGGACGGACGGACGGCGACATCAGCCGGCAGCAGGACACACCTGTCTGGCAGGAAGTACTCCCTCTGCTGGTTCCTGTAGAAGACGGTGAACGGCAGCATCCTGCCGGCGATGGCCTCGGCTTTCTGCAGCAGCTGGTTCAGGTGGACGGTGGAATAATCTGCAGGAACACGACGACATGATGACTGGTTCTAACTTCAACTGGTTCTAACTTCAACTGGTTCTAACTTCAACTGGTTTAACTTCAACTGGTTCTAACATCAACTGGTTTAACTTCAACTGGTTCTAACTTCAACTGGTTCTAACATCAACTGGTTCTAACTTCAACTGGTTTAACTTCAACTGGTTTAACTTCAACTGGTTCTAACTTCAACTGGTTCTAACTTCAACTGGTTTAACTTCAACTGGTTCTAACTTCAACTGGTTCTAACTTCAACTGGTTTAACTTCAACTGGTTCTAACTTCAACTGGTTTAACTTCAACTGGTTCTAACTTCAACTGGTTTAACTTCAACTGGTTCTAACTTCAACTGGTTCTAACTTCAACTGGTTCTAACTTCAACTGGTTCTAACTTCAACTGGTTCTAACTTCAACTGGTTCTAACTTCAACTGGTTTAACTTCAACTGGTTCTAACTTCAACTGGTTCTAACTTCAACTGGTTCTAACTTCAACTGGTTGTTTGTCTGCAGCTCATTTGAAAGTTTCCTTCTTGACAAAATGAATTCAGAACTTTGAATTCTACAATCATGTTTCTTCCTTTATTAAACTTTAAAGGACAAGAAGCAAAAACAGCAGATGAACACGTCTGAGGGGATGACTGGACCTAAATGAACCAAACCGATCAGTCGGCGCCAAAGTGGTTCCATAAAGATCAGTTCACACAATCAGGCTAATCTGATCCAGGTTCAGGTCGTCGTATGGATGCTAAAGATTAACTCCAGTGACATCAGTGAAGTGGGAGCTCACTGGAGGATCTGTGGTCAAATCTGGGCTGTAACTCTGGTTAACAACAGCTAAGGTTAACTGTCAGTTAGCCTGACAGTTAGCCCGACAGTTAGCCTGATAGTTAGTCTGACAATTAGCCTGACAGTAAGACTGACAGTTAACCTGACAGTTAGCCTGACAGTTAGCCTGACAGTTAACCTGACAGTTAGCCTGACAGTTAACCTGACAGTTAACCTGACAGTTAGCCTGACAGGTAACCTGACAGTTAACCTGACAGTTAGCCTGACAGTTAGCCTGACAGTTAACCTGACAGTTAACCTGACGGTTAACCTGACAGTTAACCTGACAGTTAGCCTGACAGGTAACCTGACAGTTAGCCTGACAGTTAGCCTGACGGTTAACCTGACAGTTAGCCTGATGGTTAACCTGACAGTTAACCTGACAGTTAACCTGACGGTTAGCCTGACAGTTAACCTGACAGTTAGCCTGACAGTTAGCCTGACAGTTAGCCTGACAGTTAGCCTGACAGTTAGCCTGCCATGGCCCAGGTGAGTTTTCCAGTGTTAAGTCCAGAGTTAAGTTAAATTTGCTCCATGGAACTGAAATTAACTTAGTCAGACTAACTGAAACAAGCCTGACTCACTTGTTAAACCTGACCTAACTGAACATGTAGAACAGGTGAGTCTTACCTGCAGTGCAGAACTCGATGATCTCGCTCCACTGGGAAACGGCGTATTCTCCATCCGGCTGCTTGGCGGCCGTCTGCACGGCGACGGTGTACTCAGTCCGAGGACTCAGGAACCAGTGACCTCGGACCGTCATCGGCAGCGGAACCGCCTTCGCCACCAGCTTCGTGGGAACGTCCTGAAAAACAGCGACAGAAGTCCTCAGCTGGCAAAGTTCTGCCTTTCTGTCTGTAACGGTGCTGATGGCCTGTTTTTATGAAGCACTTTGAACAATCCAAACATTTAATCCTCTAAATCCAAAAACACACCAGCAGGAAGGGAAATAGATGATCTTTAAAAGGGTTTATCGGACAGAACCTGTAAAAACCAAAACTTTTCTTAGTCCTTGAACGTCTCATCAGTGATGTTCAGTCAGAAAACAGGAGATCCTACAGCTCTGTTTATACTGGGAACCAGTTAAAGAGGCTCAGACCTACTGGGAACCAGTTAAAGAGGCTCCAACCTACTGGGAACCAGCTGAAGAGGCTGAAACATGGGGCCCACCTTGTGTTTGAACTTGTTGCAGCTCACGTTCTCCTTCTTGTTCAGGTCGATGAAGTAGTGGCTGATCCGGTCTCGGCCTCGGAGGTCCATGGTCCAGCTGATCTTGAAGGAGTCGCAGGTGATGTTGCTGATGTGGATCTGCTGAGGAAGCGGCAGGTCGTCCACGTCTCCGATGCCGCTGTCTGCAGACTCTGTTCCTGGAAACATGGAGGAAGACATTCACTCAGCTGATTCAGGACAGTAGCAGAGCTTCCTCTGGACCTTTCTACGGACGGTTTTCCTTCCTGACGCTGCGTTTCTGTCTGGTTTCTTCTCATCAAGTCCTCCTTTTAAACCTGGTTCATGAACAAAGGTTCTGTGTGATGTCTGGTGTTTGTGCTCCTCCCTTCTTGTTCTCATCACAGCTGCTCAGGAGTGTTTCTATAACAGCATCATGTTGTTCTGCAGCAGCTGCAGCTACAGACAGGACTTCATGAACTGAGCAGCTCAACAGGCCTGCTGTGCTTTAATGGAAGCTTAACGTTGAGCCTCTCATCAAAGGTTAAAGCCGCTGAGTGGGAGGAGCCTGGTGATGATGTAAGCAGATTATGTCAGAGCGATGAAGGTCGAACAGATGTGATCCAGCTCAGATCCACGACATGAAAGACCTGAGAGTCAGCAGAAAACATCGTCACGTCTGCAGGATGAACATCTGCTCGTCTGCTTAGGATGAGGTTTACCGCCTCCTTGTAGCTCTGAACCCCAGAACTCCAGTGACAGGTTTACCAAACATGATTCTGCTTTTTAAAAGCTCCAGAACAACCATTTATCAGCCGGAGACTGTTAAAACCTTCTACCAGTCCTTGAACGCATCACATATGACAAACAAGCAAACCTGAAGCACAACCTCTTCCTACCACATGTCAACAAGACGAGGCTCAAAACATCAAGACAGAATTTCTGCTTCTGGAAATGAGAAAATGAGAGACAAAGCATAAATAATGAGACACAAAATGACAAAAAAGTGACACAAAACAAGAAAATCGAGACTCAAAAATCAAAAATAAAGAGATAAAAATGAAAATGAGACTCAAAATGATAAAAAATAAGACTTGAAATAACAAAAAGACATGAAACAACAAAAAAGTGACACAAAACAAGAAAATCGAGACGCAAAATTAGAAAAAAAGGGACATAAAATGACGAACATGAGACTCAGAATGATGCAAAATAAGATTCAAAATGAGAAAATGAGAGACAAAGCATTAAAAATGAACAAACAGGAGACAGGAAGCGACACAAACCAAGACTCAAAGTGACGCGAAACAAAAAACATGAGTCAAAACAAGAAAATGGAGACTAGAAAAGAGAAACGTCACATTTGTGATGTGAAACAAACGTTTTCTCTGAAACCAGGAGGAAGTGGAGACGGACTGAGGCTGGATCAGGATCAGGATCAGGAGCTGCTCTGTTTCTGTTTCTGTTTCGGCAGCTTTTCAGGCTCCAGAGGACAAAAGGCTTCAGTCAGTCTGAACAACGAGCCTCAGAAACACAGACTGGACCAGCAGCAGCACAGAAACCCTCCAGAACCTCCTCAGAACCTCCTGGTCCTCCATCTCCAGAACCTCCATCACTGATCAGAGTTCTACCTTCAGACTATGAAGGTCTCCATAGAGGGGGGTCCACATGGATCAGAACCTCATCAGTCCAGCAGACAGACACAGGACATGTAGGAGGAACAACACACTGGAGTTCTGCTAGAACCTGGACCCAGATCAGCAGAAAAAAAGGTGAAGACACCATAAAATCACCACCAAAACACACCAGACCACCATGTTAGGTGAAAACTGAAAAGTTTTCTGTTTTTATAGTCTCCTGTTTTTATCACTGGTTTTACCAACCAAGCAGGTCAAACATCAAACATGGAGCCTCTTATATTTTGTGTTTGTGCTTTATTTTATCGTTATTTTATTGGAAAGCACTTTGTAACATTTGTTTTGAAAAATGCTGTATAAGTAAAGTTTATCATTTTTATTGTTTTTCTCTCAGGTTGTGTTTCGGTGGATGATCAGAACCAGTTCTAGACAATGACATCATCATTTTAAGATCATCTGTTTTCTAATCTTCTTCCTTCCTGTAAACTAAATGTTTATCTGAGCTCTGATAAATGAACTCAGGACGTCCGTCTTCATCAACCACCAGCCGCTCTTTATCTGCTCTTTATCTGCTCTTTATCTGCTCTTTATCTGCTCTTTATCTGCTCTTTATCTGCTCTTTATCTGCTCTTAACACGGCAGAACATTGGTTTTTGTGAAACGCTGCACAAGAAGGAAGTGTTCCCGTCCTTCCTCCTCCTCCTCCTCCTCCTCCTGCCAGTGAATGGAGGAGCCGGAGCTTCCATTCATCCTCCTGGGAAGGTAATTATCCACGGTGACGGAGCTCCACCGGACCGAGGCCAACAAGAGATCCTGACTAACAGGACAAACACAGCCCAGAAACCTCCTGGAGCCTCAGTTAGTTCTATGGACAGGATTCAGGTTCGATTCATGGTTCAATTAATTTGATTTTGTTGACAAGAATTCAGAAAAAACCTCCTTCATGTCCAAATGAGAAGAGATTCATTAAATGGCTGCAGAGGTTTTCACCCCATAGTGGAGCTCAGTCAGCTGGTTCTAGAAGTCAGCAGTCAGTAAATGGATCATCTGAGGTCAGTGGATGGAGGATAGAGACTCCTGGATCTGGAAGGTGCAGTCCCTGGAGGATCAGGACTCCTGGATAGAACTAGACCATGAAGACTAAAGAACCTCCAAGAACCTCTGAGAGAAGGTTGTTGAACAGCATCAGTCAGGAGATGGAACCAGAACATTAAAGGTCCTGAAGATCTCTAGGAGTCCAGTTAGACCATCATTAAGACCTGGAAGGACCTGGACCATGAGGACACCTGACTAGAGCAGGACGTCCTCAAAGACTGAGAGACCGAGCAGGAAGGAGACTAGAGAGGGAGGAAACCAAGACTCCTATGACTCCTCTGAAGGAGTTAGAAGAAGGAGACTAGTGAAGGAGGACACCAAGACTCCTATGACTCCTCTGAAGGAGTTAGAAGAAGGAGACTAGTGAGGGAGGACACCAAGACTCCTATGACTCCTCTGAAGGAGTTAGAAGAAGGAGACTAGTGAGGGAGGACACCAAGACTCCTATGACTCCTCTGAAGGAGTTAGAAGAAGGAGACTAGTGAGGGAGGCCACCAAGACTCCTATGACTCCTCTGAAGGAGTTAGAAGAAGGAGACTAGTGAGGGAGGCCACCAAGACTCCTATGACTCCTCTGAAGGAGTTAGAAGAAGGAGACTAGTGAGGGAGGCCACCAAGACTCCTATGACTCCTCTGAAGGAGTTAGAAGAAGGAGACTAGTGAAGGAGGCTACCAAGACTCCTATGACTCCTCTGAAGGAGTAACTAGAAGGAGACTAGTGAGGGAGGACACCAAGACTCCTATGACTACTCTGAAGGAGTTAGAAGAAGGAGACTAGTGAGGGAGGACACCAAGACTCCTATGACTCCTCTGAAGAAGTTAGAAGAAGGAGACTAGTGAAAGAGGACACCAAGACTCCTATGACTCCTCTGAAGGAGTTAGAAGAAGGAGACTAGTGAGGGAGGCCACCAAGACTCCTATGACTCCTCTGAAGGAGTTAGAAGAAGGAGACTAGTGAGGGAGGACACCAAGACTCCTATGACTCCTCTGAAGGAGTAACTAGAAGGATACTAGTGAGGGAGGCCACCAAGACTCCTATGACTCCTCTGAGGTTAGAAGAAGGAGACTAGTGAGAAGGAGGACACCAAGACTCCTATGACTCCTCTGAAGGAATGTAGAAGGGTGAGGGGAGGGGACACCAAGACTCCTATGATGACTCCTCTGAAGGAGTTAGAAGAAGAGGAGACTAGTGAGGGAGGACACCAAGACTCCTATGACTCCTCTGAAGGAGTTAGAAGAAGGAGACTAGTGAGGGAGGACACCAAGACTCCTATGACTCCTCTGAAGGAGTTAGAAGAAGGAGACTAGAGAGGGAGGACACCAAGACTCCTATGACTACTCTGAAGGAGTTAGAAGAAGGAGACTAGTGAGGGAGGACACCAAGACTCCTATGACTCCTCTGAAGGAGTTAGAAGAAGGACACTAGTGAAGGAGGACACCAAGACTCCTATGACTCCTCTGAAGGAGTTAGAAGAAGGAGACTAGTGAGGGAGGACACCAAGACTCCTATGACTCCTCTGAAGGAGTTAGAAGAAGGAGACTAGTGAGGGAGGACACCAAGACTCTATGACTCCTCTGAAGGAGTTAGAAGAAGGAGACTAGTGAGGGAGGACACCAAGACTCTATGACTCCTCTGAAGGAGTTAGAAGAAGGAGACTAGTGAGGGAGGACACCAAGACTCCTATGACTCCTCTGAAGGAGCTAGAAGAAGGAGACTAGTGAGGGAGGACACCAAGACTCCTATGACTCCTCTGAAGGAGTTAGAAGAAGGAGACTACTGAGGGAGGACACCAAGACTCCTATGACTCCTCTGAAGGAGTTAGAAGAAGGAGACTAGTGAGGGAGGACACCAAGACTCCTATGACTCCTCTGAAGGAGTTAGAAGAAGGAGACTAGTGAGGGAGGACACCAAGACTCCTATGACTCCTCTCAAGGAGTTAGAAGAAGGAGACTAGTGAGGGAGGCCACCAAGACTCCTATGACTCCTCTGAAGGAGTTAAGAGAAGGAGATTAGGGGGCAGGACACAAGACTCCTATGACTCCTCTGAAGGAGTTAGAAGGAGAAGCTAGAGAGGGAGGACACCAAGACTCCTATGACTCCTCTGAAGGAGTTAGAAGAAGAGGAGACTAGAGAGGGAGGACACCAAGACTCCTATGACTCCTCTGAAGGGAGTTAGAAGAAGGAGACTAGAGAGGGAGGACACCAAGACTCCTATGACTCCTCCTGAAGGGGAGTTAGAAGAAGGGAGACTAGTGAAGGGAGGACACCAAGACTCCTATGACTCCTCTGAAGGAGTTAGAGAAGAAGGACACTAGTGAGGGAGGGACACCAAGACTCCTATGACTCACTCTGAAGGAGTTAAAAGAAGGAGACTAGTGAGGGAGAAATACAAGACTCCTATGACTCCTCTGAAGGAGTTACTAGAAGGAGACTAGTGAGGGAGGCCACCAAGACTCCTATGACTCCTCTGAAGGAGTTAGAAGAAGGAGACTAGTGAAGGAGGCCACCAAGACTCCTATGACTCCTCTGAAGGAGTTAGAAGAAGGAGACTAGTGAGGGAGGACACCAAGACTCCTATGACTCTTCTGAAGGAGTTAGAAGAAGGAGACTAGTGAGGGAGGACACCAAGACTCCTATGACTCCTCTGAAGGAGTTAGAAGAAGGAGACTAGAGAGGGAGGACACCAAGACTCCTATGACTACTCTGAAGGAGTTAGAAGAAGGAGACTAGTGAGGGAGGACACCAAGACTCCTATGACTCCTCTGAAGGAGTTAGAAGAAGGAGACTAGTGAAGGAGGCCACCAAGACTCCTATGACTCCTCTGAAGGAGTTAGAAGAAGGAGACTAGTGAGGGAGGCCACCAAGACTCCTATGACTCCTCTGAAGGAGTTAGAAGAAGGAGACTAGTGAGGGAGGACACCAAGACTTCTATGACTCCTCTGAAGGAGTTAGAAGAAGGAGACTAGTGAGGGAGGCCACCAAGACTCCTATGACTCCTCTGAAGGAGTTAGAAGAAGGAGACTAGTGGGGGAGGCCACCAAGACTCCTATGACTCCTCTGAAGGAGTTAGAAGAAGGAGACTACTGAGGGAGAACACCAAGACTCCTATGACTCCTCTGAAGGAGTTAGAAGAAGGAGACTAGTGAGGGAGGACACCAAGACTCCTATGACTCCTCTGAAGGAGTTAGAAGAAGGAGACTAGTGAGGGAGGCCACCAAGACTCCTATGACTCCTCTGAAGGAGTTAGAAGAAGGAGACTAGTGAGGGAGGACACCAAGACTCCTATGACTCCTCTGAAGGAGTTAGAAGAAGGAGATTAGAGAGGCAGGACACCAAGACTCCTATGACTCCTCTGAAGGAGTTAGAAGAAGGAGACTAGTGAGGGAGGACACCAAGACTCCTATGACTCCTCTGAAGGAGTTAGAGAAGGAGACTAGTGAGGGAGGACACCAAGACTCCTATGACTCCTCTGAAGGAGTTAGAAGAAGGAGACTAGTGA
>JAMOIN010000286.1:0-42626 GCA_024666655.1 Dascyllus trimaculatus
GAAGTCAAAGGGGAACAGGAAGTCAGAGGTAAACAGGAAGTCAGAGGTAAACAGGAAGTCAAAGGGGAACAGGAAGTCAGAGGTAAACAGGAAGTCAAAGGGGAACAGGAAGTCAGAGGTAAATAGGGAGTCAGGGGCATAGACATATATACATAGACGCTGCATTGACTGTGGAAGGACGTGCCTAAAGCTCCGCCATCTTGGTACATCTCGAGTGGCACTGTACCAAGATGGCCGCCGCGTAGGCACGTCGGCTCCAATCGGCAGCAGCAGTCAACGTCTACGTATATATGTCTATGATTGATTCACCGACTCCAGCCGCGGTTTCAATTTAAAATGTCTTCCTGGTGAACAGCTAACGCCCCTAACGTCTCGTAGCCCGGACACGCTAAACCTCAGCTGCTTGGTCAGGAGGTGGGTTTCCTTCTGCTCTGTTGTGTAACAGCTTGTCCTTTTGGAGGTCTGGAGAATCAGACCGGGAGGACGGACGGCGAGAGGCCAGCGGGGGGCAGCGGTGACGCCGAGCGCTACCGACAGCGACCCCAGGTGGGTCTTGGCCCTTTGTGTGGACGGCTGAGCTGGGAACACGAGGCCAGAGGGCTCCTGAGAGCTGCACAACACAGCACATCCAGTAAACCACGACTAATCTAGGCTCTTAAACAGACTCACAGGACAAAAACAACAATCTGGAAACTAGATTTTTGATTAAAACCTCTTTTAAATCTTATAAATTCCAAATAATTAGCTGTATTTCACTGTAAAGACATGTTTTAACACGTACATTCACAGTTTTTTCTGCTGCTCTGCTCAGAAAGATGTTTCACCGTGATGAATGTATCATCAACAAGTCGCTCCTCTGTTCATTGCTGTATAATAATAATGTTAATAATAATTTCGGGGCAAGTTTACGTCATTTTGTCCCATTTTGTGCTTCATTTTTGTCCTTTTCTGTGTTGTTTTGTGTCTTTTTTCCATGTTTACAGCCTCTAAACCTTTTTCCACTCTCCTCTGCTCCTCTGTTTACTGTTTCTGAGCCATGACACATTCATTTTATCCTGGTAAATTTGCATTTTGTTGTCTCTTTCTGGTCCTTTTGTCTCCACATACTGTAGATATTGAACTACCTCCATGTTTCCAGCCTCTCCAGATGTTTTCTCAGCTCTAGACAGATGTTTCACCATGCTGGATGCATCTCCTCCTCTGTATACTGTTGTTAAGCCGTGCTGCATTTAGGTAAACGTGGTGTTTTTGCATTTCTTGCAGGTTTTTTTGTCTTTTTATAGTAATTTTGTCTTGTTTTTGACATCTTGCTTCTCATTTTTGTCGTTTTGAGTCGTTTTTTTAATCATCTTTGTCCCGTTTTTGTCCTTTTCTGTGTCGTTTCGTGTCTTGTTTTTATCTTCCTCCATGTTTCAGCCTCTCCAGACTCATCTGTAGGAAGACGTTCCTCCATGCTGGATGTATCTCCAACTACTGTCTCCTCTGTTCTGTTTCTGAGCCATGCTGCATTTATATTTATTGATCCAGCAGGTTTCTGTGGATCTATTGAAGCGATTCATCTCATCACAGACTGTGTTTACATGTTAGGACTTCCATGCAGTGCTGCAGGAGCGCTGGGAGCAGAGAGTCGCTGCACAAAGACCCAACTTCAACCACCAAGTTTAACCAGGTTCAGGTTTTCATTTTTACAGGCAGCTCTTTGGATTGCTACCTGACAAAGCTTTATCTGGAACCATTTTACACCACACATATATGTATACATGTTAGCGTGTAAGTGTGACGTGTGACGTTCAGGGCGTGTGGTTCTTTTCGGTGTCGTGCAGCATCATGCAGGTCAGTACCTCTGAAACTACGTCTGATTCACTTTCAACCGGCTGGAACTCTACAGCCTGCAGCCGACAGACAGGAGAGACCAACACACACACATGAACACAGAGTTAGCATGTTAGCATCACACAGTCAGCTGAACAGCATCATGTTAGTTCGCTATCAGTACGTATCAGTCTGGATTAGAGGCAGGATTTAGTCCACTGGGTGAAACGGAGTCAGACCTTTCGTAGAGATCCGCTCTGCAGCTCCTCAAGGCTGCTGGACATCAGCCGGCGCTGGTGCCTGGAAATGAACGGAGACATCGGATCATCGTCTCCTGGCTAACGAGGAAAACACCTGACGAATCAACACTCACCAGGATCCGTTAAAGAAGCTCACATCACCAGCAGACACCAGAGACACGTCCATGGAGTTCTGGAAACTAAATGTAAGATGATTAAAAACACCAACCAGCTCCTCCTGCTGACCTCCACAAGATCACCTGGTCCTTTACTGATCACTGATCTACCTCCAGACTATGAAGGTCTCCATAGAGGGGGGTCCACATGGATCAGAACCTCATCAGTCCAGCAGATAGACTCAGGACATGTAGGAGGAACAACACACTGGAGTTCTGGTAGAACCTGGACCCAGATCAGTTTACATCCATCCAGCTGAGAACCACAGTGAAATGGAAATAGTCCAACATGACTCAGAAAAACGATCCAGAATTACAGAAAACGTGTTCAGAGTGACGCGAAAACGAGTCGGAAAGACGGAGCATTAGTCCAAGAGGCTTTACAGATGGTCCAAAAAGTTACAGAAAATGAGTTTAGAATGACACAAAAATGATCAAACGGACTCAAAAATTGTCCGTTAATTTAAAATGCAGGTGTCGTGTTCAGACTGTGACACCTGGATGGATGTAAAACTGATCTGGGTTCAGGTTCTAGCAGAACTCCAATGCAGATAATGTGTTCAGAATGACATTAGTAGTCCAAAATCACTTAAAAATGGTCCAAAATGATTAAAAATGTGTCCAGAAATACACAAAAATGATCTAAAATGACTTTAAAATGATCCAGAACAGCAGAAAATGTGTTCAGAATGACACGAATAGTCCAAATGGCTCAAAATGACGTGAAAACAAAGTGGAATTACTGAAAGTTTGTTCAGAATGACACAAAAATGGTAGAATATTTATTTATAATGACACAAATAGTCCAAAACTACACGAAAATGGTCCAAAATGACTAAAGATATCTTCAGAATGACACAAAAATAGTCTAAAATGACTTTGAAATAATGCAAAATGGCAGAAAATTTGTTCAAAATGACATCAATTGTCCAAAAAGACTAAAAAATGATCCCAAATGACTTGAAAACAAAGCAAAATTACTGAAAACTTGTTCAGAATGACAAAAAAAATGGTCTAAAATGACTTTAAAATGACCGATAATGTTTCCAAAATTAATCTGAATGATCCAAAATGGCAAAAAGTGAGTTCAGAATAACAGGAATTGTACAAAACCATGTGAAAATGGTCCAAAACGATTAAAAATGTGTCCAGAATGAAACAAAAATGATCTGAAATGACTTCAAAATGGTAGAAAATATGTTCAGAATGACACGAATAGTACAAAGAGATTAAAAAATGATCTAAAATGACTAAAAGGTTCATCAAAATCACAAATTCAGAATGATGAAAATATTCTAAAATGACTTTGAAATGACCGAAAATGTATCCAAAATGAAACTGAATGATCCAAAATGACAGAATGTTTGTTCAGAACTACACAAATAGTCCAAAAAGACTTTAACAATGACTGTAAATGTGTCCAAAATTAGTCAGAATGACACAAAAATAGTCTGACATGACTTTAAAATGATCCAAAATGACCTAAAATGTGTCCAAAATTTGTCTGAATGATCCAAAATGGCAGAATATTTATTCATAATGACACAAATAGTCCAAAACTACATGGAAACGGTCCAAAATGACTAAAAATAGCCTAAAATGACTTGAAAATGACCGAAAATGTCTCCAAAATGACACTGAATGATCCAAAATGTCAGAAAATGTGTTCAGAACGACAGGAATTGTCCTAAAAGACTCAAAAATGACCCCAGATGACTTGAAAACAAAACAAAATACTGAAAATTTGTTCAGAACGACACAAAAATAGTCTGAAATTTGTCTGAATGATCAAAAAATGGCAGATTTTTTATTCAAAATGACCGAAAATGTTTCCAAAATGAATCTAAATGACACAAAAATGGTCTAAAATGACTTTAAAATGATTAGAAAAGACCTAAAATGTGTTCAGAACGACTAGAAGATGATGCTGAATGATTCCAGGTTGTTCCTCCTACATGAGTCTATCTGCTGGACTGAGGAGGTCCTGATCCATGTGGACCCCCTATGGAGGTGGACCTCTGACCGTTAGATGAACTGGAGAAGCTTCTCCTACCTTGAGTCCAGGTCTCTCTGATAAGGAGACGAGGACAGCATCAGGGGAGAAGATCCTCTGGATGACATCTGCAGACAAACATCAGAGATCATTGAGGAGGAACGTCTCAGCGGATCTTCTACTGATCCACCGTTGGACCTGATCAGGTCACAGAGCCTCACCTCTGATCTGAGGACGTCTGAATGAGCCTTATGGCTGATCGCTCTGAGCTTCAGGCTGCTCAGCTCTTCTTCGCTGCTCCCTGGAACATCAGGAAGAACATCGACGTTAGTTTAGGTTAGTCTGATGTTTACCTCCTAGAAGCTGGTCGACGGGTCGCCTCCTACCCTGAGTCAGAGCCGCCACCTCCCTCATCCTCCGGTACTGAGCCAGCAGGACGGTCAGCTCCTCGATCCGCCGGTCCTTCAGCAAACACACACGTTAACTACAGCTGCTGATCATTAAACACACGTTAACTACAGCTGCTGATCACTAAACACACATTATCTACAGCTGCTGGTCACTGAACAGACGTTAACTACAGCTGCTGATCACTGAACACACGTTAACTACAGCTGCTGATCACTGAACACATATTAACTACAGCTGCTGATCATTAAAACAAATATTAACTACAGCTTCTGATCATTAAACACACGTTAACTACAGCTGCTGATCATTAAACACACGTTAACTACAGCTGCTGATCATTAAACAGATGTTAACTACAGCTGCTGATCACTGAACACACGTTAACTACAGCTGCTGATCACTGAACACACGTTAACTACAGCTGCTGATCACTGAACACACGTTAACTACAGCTGCTGATCATTTAAACACACGTTAACTACAGCTGCTGATCATTTAAACACACGTTAACTACAGCTGCTGATCATTAAACACACGTTAACTACAGCTGCTGATCATTAAACACACGTTAACTACAGCTGCTGATCACTAAACTAATATTAACTACAGCTGCTGATCACTAAACAGATGTTAACTACAGCTGCTGATCACTGAACACATGTTAACTACAGCTGCTGATCACTAAACACACGTTAACTACAGCTGCTGATCATTAAACACACGTTAACTACAGCTGCTGATCATTTAAACACACGTTAACTACAGCTGCTGATCATTTAAACACACGTTAACTACAGCTGCTGATCATTGAAATGTTAACTACAGCTGCTGATCATTAAACACACGTTAACTACAGCTGCTGATCATTAAACACACGTTAACTACAGCTGCTGATCACTAAACTAATATTAACTACAGCTGCTGATCACTAAACAGATGTTAACTACAGCTGCTGATCACTGAACACACGTTAACTACAGCTGCTGATCACTAAACACATGTTAACTACAGCTGCTGATCATTAAACAGATGTTAACTACAGCTGCTGATCACTGAACACATGTTAACTACAGCTGCTGATCACTAAACACACGTTAACTACAGCTGCTGATCACTGAACACATATTAACTACAGCTGCTGATCATTAAAACAAATATTAACTACAGCTTCTGATCATTAAACACACGTTAACTACAGCTGCTGATCATTAAACACACGTTAACTACAGCTGCTGATCATTAAACAGATGTTAACTACAGCTGCTGATCACTGAACACACGTTAACTACAGCTGCTGATCACTGAACACACGTTAACTACAGCTGCTGATCACTGAACACACGTTAACTACAGCTGCTGATCATTTAAACACACGTTAACTACAGCTGCTGATCATTTAAACACACGTTAACTACAGCTGCTGATCATTAAACACACGTTAACTACAGCTGCTGATCATTAAACACACGTTAACTACAGCTGCTGATCACTAAACTAATATTAACTACAGCTGCTGATCACTAAACAGATGTTAACTACAGCTGCTGATCACTGAACACATGTTAACTACAGCTGCTGATCACTAAACACACGTTAACTACAGCTGCTGATCATTAAACACACGTTAACTACAGCTGCTGATCATTTAAACACACGTTAACTACAGCTGCTGATCATTTAAACACACGTTAACTACAGCTGCTGATCATTGAAATGTTAACTACAGCTGCTGATCATTAAACACACGTTAACTACAGCTGCTGATCATTAAACACACGTTAACTACAGCTGCTGATCACTAAACTAATATTAACTACAGCTGCTGATCACTAAACAGATGTTAACTACAGCTGCTGATCACTGAACACACGTTAACTACAGCTGCTGATCACTAAACACATGTTAACTACAGCTGCTGATCATTAAACAGATGTTAACTACAGCTGCTGATCACTGAACACATGTTAACTACAGCTGCTGATCACTAAACACACGTTAACTACAGCTGCTGATCATTAAACACACGTTAACTACAGCTGCTGATCATTTAAACACACGTTAACTACAGCTGCTGATCATTTAAACACACGTTAACTACAGCTGCTGATCATTGAAATGTTAACTACAGCTGCTGATCATTTAAACACACGTTAACTACAGCTGCTGATCATTAAACACACGTTAACTACAGCTGCTGATCATTTAAACACACGGTAACTACAGCTGCTGATCATTAAACAGATGTTAACTACAGCTGCTGATCACTGAAATATTAACTACAGCTTCTGATCATTAAACAGATGTTAACTACAGCTGCTGATCACTGAACACACGTTAACTACAGCTGCTGATCATTAAACAGATGTTAACTACAGCTGCTGATCACTGAACACACGTTAACTACAGCTGCTGATCATTAAACAGATGTTAACTACAGCTGCTGATCACTAAAACAGTGTTTCTGAGCTGTTCAACAATTCATGCGACTCGTGTTATTTCTGACATTTCTAACCAACTTTTTAAAAATCTGAACACGACATCAGTTTCTGGACATTTATGGGTTGTGTGACATGAAATGACACAAATCAGGAAAAAAAATTCTTGATTATTTATTTTTTTGTGTCTCATTTCGTTGTTTTATATCTTATTTTTGTCTGGTTTCTCATGTTATACGTTTTTTCCTCATTTTGTCTAGTTTTTTTTATTTTTGTCTTGTTTTTTTCTTATTTTATCAAAATTTTCTCATTTTTTCATGTTTTTCCTCAGTTTTTCTCATTTTTTGTCATTTTGTCCTCATTTCTTGTCTTCTTTCTTATTTCGTCTCATTTTTCTCATTTTATCTAACTTTTCTCATTTGTTTCCTGTTTTCCTCATTTTGTCTTTTTCATCTTATTTTTCTCATTTTATAATTTTTTTCTCAACTTATTTCATGTTTTTCTCATTTTGTCTATTTTTTTGTCTCTTTTTCATTTTTGTCTTATTTTTCACTTTATCGGTGTTTTCTCATATTTTCTCCTCTTTTTTCTCATTTTTCTCATTCCGTATCTCATTATTGTTATTTTGCGTCCGTCTTATAGACATGATATTTGGCATTCAGGTGTTTAATTTTTAATAAATTTGCAAAATTGTCTAAATAAACGTTTCACTTTGTTATTATGTTTATTTTTGTCTTGTTTTTCCTCATTTTGTCTCGTTTTTCTCATTTTGCATCTCATCTTAGTTGTTTTGTGTCTTGTTTTTCTCATTTTTCTCAGTTTGCGCCTCGTCTTACTCGTCTGGTCGTTTCTCTCATTTCATCACATTTTTCGTCATTCTTCATTTTGTGTCTCGTTTTTCTCATTTTGCATCTCATCTTAGTTGTTTTGTGTCTTGTTTTTCTCATTTTTCTCAGTTTGCGCCTCGTCTTACTCGTCTGGTCGTTTCTCTCATTTCTTCACATTTTTCGTCTTTCTTCTTTTTGTGTCTCGTTTTTCTCATTTTGTCTCGTTTTTCTCATTTTGCATCTCATCTTAGTTGTTTTGTGTCTTGTTTTCTTCATTTTTTGTGTTTTTTTCTCATTTTGTCTCATTTCTTTGTCTTGTTTTCTCATTTTTCTCATTTTGTGCCTCGCCTTGTCTCATTTTACTTGTTTGCGTCTCGTCTTCATTGTTTTGTGTCTTGTTTTTCTCATTTTTCTCAGTTTGCGTCTCGTCTTACTTGTCTGGTCGTTTCTCTCATTTCATCACATTTTTCGTCTTTCTTCTTTTTGAGTCTCGTTTTTCTCATTTTGTCTCATTTTTCTATTTGTGCGTCTTGTTTTGTTGTTTTTGAAAATGCGACTCATTTCAAGGAGCAGCTCTTCGTTCGTCGGCGTCACGCCTCAGCAGGGTTTTGGTCCAAATCTCTTTATATTGAAATGTTAAACAGAGAACTTGATTCCAGGCCTTGAGCTCAGGTTTGGTTAATTTTCCAGGTAAACTGCACGTCAAACATGATTAGTTCAAGGACCGTTGGACATCCAGCAACTCTTTCTGGCTTTTTATCATTGGTCAGAGTCACACAGTGGGCGGGGCTTGACTCGGTGTCGTGAGAAATGACCTAAAGTTACCTTTTCATCATTGGAGGCCAGCAGAGTTTCCATCCCCACCTTCAGTCGCTGGTATTCCTGATCTAACGGAGGAAAGCAGGAGGTTAAATCGGACCTTTACGCCCGTCAGCTGTGAGGAAACCGACGTGACGACCGGCTAACGCGACCGAGCAGCAGAACGAAGGCACGGCGACGGCATCACCTGGACGAACACTGAGCAGGTTCAACACAGAAACAACCGAAGCTGCACGAAAAAAACCTCCATCGGACTTTCAGATCCACGAACAGAAGCAGCTTCCTGTTCGGTGGAACCTCAGAGCCTCTGGAGGCAGCTGGACGGTTGATCAGGTGGGACAAAAGAGGAGTGACTCTGAACTGCATTATGGGAAATGTAGGAACAACAGAACTGAAGATGCACTGTAAAAAAATAGATTTATAACTGGTGAAATTAATTAATCTACATGTTAATTTTATGCTTTTATACTATTCTAATGTTTGTTTCTGTAAAGTGTCCAGAAAAGCCCTCGAAGACACTTTACAAATAAAACAAAGAATTATTATTATTATTATTATTAACTGTAAAAAAAGAAAGAAATAATGTCAAAATCCAAAATGCGTGTTTGTGTAAATAATAATAATAATAATTATTAGTTGTTGTTGTTTTTTAACAACATTTGACCATAAAATTCTACCAGTTTTTGCTGCGTTTAAATGAACAGGAAACATTTTCATTTATATTATTTCCTGTTATCTAAAAATAAATGTACATAAAGGTTTTAAACTGTTATTTTACAGCTTGTCCTTGTTTTTGTACATTTACAGATGACATCTAGTGAAATAACAGAAATAAAAGGCATCAATTTACAACGAAACTCAACCAAACAGAAAACTGGAAGCTGCTCTGTGGATCGAAAGGATGTCGTCCAGTTTCAAACCAAAACACCAGATCAACACGGTCACTGGTTGTTTATCAGTGTCAGATTTATTTATTTATTTAGCTTTAAATGTCAAAATAAATCTGTGGGATGCAGGAGTTTGGTTGGAAACTGTAGCCATGGCGACAACACGTAGAAATGCCTACACATAAAGGAGTTATCTGTACAGCTGATGTCCTTGTTTTTGTACATTTACAGATGACATCTAGTGAAATAACAGAAATAAAAGGCATCAATTTACAACGAAACTGAACCAAACAGAAAACTGGAAGCTGCTCTGTGGATCGAAAGGATGTCGTCCAGTTTCAAACCAAAACACCAGATCAACAGGGTCACTGGTTGTTTATCAGTGTCAGATTTATTTATTTATTTAGCTTTAAATGTCAAAATAAATCTGTGGGATGCAGGAGTTTGGTTGGAAACTGTAGCCATGGCGACAACACGTAGAAGCCTTACATTTGTTAATGAGCTGCTTGATGTAAACCTCCTCTGCAGCAGGGGGCAGCAGTGAGTCGGGAGCAGAGCAAAGAGCAGCAGAGGAAGAAGACATGTTGGTTAGTGGGTGTTACGGTAGGTAAAGGTGTGTCTCTCCAGATGCTGCCGCGCTGTGATTGGTGGCTGGTTACCTCTCTCTGCGTCGTCGTTGGCGCCGCCGCCCCCTCTGGCCAACAGCTGCGACTGCAGACACTCGATCTCGGCGTCTTTGGAGGCCAACAGCTGCTGAAGCTCCGAGATTTCAGCCTGAAGACGGACAAAAAGACGAATCAGAGAACCGAGTCGATCTCAGAGGTCGATGAGAGTCGCAGGTCTGAGGCGACGGAGCGGCTGTACACTGTAAAAATAGAAAATTAAACTGTAATTTGATTTATCTGTTTTAATGTAATTGTACAGGTTTGACCAGATCAGTTAACGTAGAGATAATATCTGGTTTAAATCACAGGAAGAAGGTGTGACCAACGTCCACGTCAATAATCTGATGTTTACAAAGAAAAAATCTTATTTTTATGTTTTTTTGTCTTTTATTTCACATTTTCTAAATTTTTCTCAATTTGTTTCCTGTTTCCCCTCATTTTGTCTTTTTTCTCATTTTTCTCATTTTGTCTTATTTTTTTCCAATTTCTTTGTCTTGTTTTTCTCAATTCTATAAATTTTTTTATCTTTTGTTTCTCATTTTTCTCATTTTTGTCTCATTTTTCTCATTTTATCTAATTTTTTGTCTTTTTCTCATTTTTCTCATTTTGCGTCTCGTTTTTTTTTCTATCATTTTACATCTGGTCTTACAGACACGACACGTTTCAATTTCTTGGCGTTGTAATTTGATTTATTTGTTTTACCGTTATCGTACAGGTTTGACCAGGTTGGTTAACTTACTGGTAAAATCTGGTTTAAATCACAGGAAAAAGGCGTGAATAATTTCAACATCAAAAATCTGATTTTTGAAAGAAATTTTAATATTTTTTTATATTAAAGAATTTTTTAAGCCTTGTTGTTTTACAGAATTTCCCAGTTTCATTAAATTACAGATAAAAAATTAATTTAAATATTTTTTTAAAAACTGACAAAAGGCCAAAACTGTACATGCTCATTTTATTTTAGTTTATTTTTTATGTTTGACAGAAAAATTACATGTATTCAATGTATTTAAATGTATTTAAATTAGAAAAAACAAACATTATTTTATGTCTATTTATATTTTTTAAAATCACAGATATAAGCATTAAAATAAATAATTAAAAACTTCGTACAAGTCAAAACTGTAGTTTTATTTTTTTAATTTTTGACAGTGAGATTTCATGAATTTAATGTATTTTAATCAGCAAAAAAACATTATTTTATCTCTATTTATTTCTAGTAAAATCACAGAAAAAGGCATTAATTTAAATAATAAAAAAGCCCAAAAAAGGCCCAAACTGTAGGTAGTAATTTGCTTTAATTTAAAAAATTGACAGTAAAATCACATGAACTTAATTTATTTAAATGTATTTAAATCAGAAAATAACATAATTTTATATCTGTTTATGTCTAATAAAATCACAGAAAAAGTATTAATGATTAAGGACTGGTTATGTTAAATTAATAAATAAATAAAAACCTGTCCACATCAGAAATCTGTACTTTTCTCTATCAGTAATTTGTTCTGTGATTATAAAATTACAGGAACTCCGGCTCTGATCTGCCACTGATCCTTCATGTTCTACCAACAACCATAAACTCAGCCGTTCATCAGTGAATCCATGAACAGCTGCAGTTCATCCTCCATGAGTCTCTGAGCTTCCTGTTCGTATCTCGTTCGAGCCTCGGTTCAGATGAAACGAGCGGAAATAAAAGTGGAGTCACATGAAGGCGACGGAGCTGCAGGTGTTTGAGGACAGGTGTGTTCACGGAGGCGGCTTTGACACCTGTCCAGCAATAAATCTGAGTCTGAGCATCGACGTAGAAGAGCCACAAACGCCACATTAACAGGAAACTCATGAGGCTGAAATAAACTGGAATTCTCCTTTAAGTGGAAGCTGCCATCACCTGATCTGACCCAAAGACACACAACATTAGAACCACACAGATCGACATCATCCATGCAAACATCCATGAATGTAGGACAGGAAGGGAAAAGACAGAAGGAAACGATGGCCTCGCCTTCATCTGCTTCTACTCACTGAAGCACAAACCTTTCTGATCAATACCGGATGTTTACTGAGTCGTTGTTGTTGTTGACAAGACCAACAAACAACTAAGACAACCAGGATGAGGAAGAGAAAAGCTGCAAGGCCACAAATAAGGAAATTAGGAAGAAGAGAGGGAAGGAAAGTCAGAGAAACGAACACAGGGAGGCGACGGGCGGCGAAGAAGAGGAACAGGAAGTAGCAGACGAGGAACAGGAAGGAGCAGAAGAGAAACAGGAAGTAGCAGACGAGGGACAGGAAGGAGCAGAAGAGAAACAGGAAGTAGCAGACGAGGAACAGGAAGTAGCAGACGAGGAACAGGAAGTAGCAGAAGAGGGACAGGAAGTAGGAGAAGAGGAACAGGAAGTTGGAAAAGAGGAACAGGAAGTAGCAGAAGAGGAACAGGAAGTGAAAGAGGAAGAGGAGGAGCAGAGGGAAGGACAGCTGCAGGAAAGTTATAGAAACGAACACAATAAGGCGACAGGTGGTGAAGAAGAGGAACAGGAAGTAGGACAAAGAGGAACAGGAAGTAGGACAAGATGAACAGGAAGTGGAAGAGGAAGAGGAAGAACAGAGGGAAGGAGAGCTGCAGGAAAGTCATAGAAACGACCACAGGGAGGCGACAGGTGGTGAAGTAGAGGAACAGGAAGTAGGACAAAGAGGAACAGGAAGTAGGACAAGAGGAACAGGAAATAGAAGAAAGGGAACAGGAAGTAGGAGAAGAGGAACAGGAAGTGGAAGAGGAAGAACAGAGGGAAGGAAAGTCATAGAAACGTACACAGGGAGGCGACAGGCGGTGAAGAAGAAGAACAGGAAGTAGGAGAAGAGGAACAGGAAGTAGGAGAAAAGGAACAGGTAGTAGGAGAAGAGGAACAGGAAGTAGCAGAAGAGGAACAGGAAGTAGCAGAAGAGGAACAGGAAGTAGCAGAAGAGGAACAGGAAGTAGCAGAAGAGGAACAGGAAGTAGCAGAAGAGGAACAGGAAGTGGAAGAGGAAGAGGAAGTGGAGGCACCTGTGCGCTCCGCCAGCGCTCCTCCCACTGCTGCTTCTCCAGCTGAGTTTGATCCACAGTCAGCTTGAGGCTGGACAGCTGAGTCATGAGCGACTGGTAACAAACATGGAGAGAGTAAGAGATGGAGAGCTGGAGGAAGCAGAGGGTGGAGGAGGATTCAGAGAGGAGAGGAGGCAGAGAGCAGCAGAGGGGGTTAATAGAGAGAGGATTCAGAGAGTGGAGGAGGGAGAGGAAGGAAGGAAGCAGTGTGAGCACAGAGAAAGCAACGACCTCCTTCACATTATCAAACAAGGTGTTAGCAAATTAACCGCTTCAGCTCTGCAATATCCAGACTATACGGTCGGGATATCCTGATCAAGGTTTTTGACACAATCTGATCTGATTCATTAACTATTTAGCATCTGCCGCTACTGGTTCACAATCTGATACCTTTTTCCTGGATAATACACGCTGCAAGTACATTAAAGTTGTTAAAATCAATCCAAACGTTGCATCTCTGTTTCCAAAATGTGTTGCAGATGAGCTGCAGTACCTGGTTCTAGTACGTCTCACTGTTTAATACTATAGCGACCACTACAGGCTGCTACAAGCAGATAGCATTGTGGGAGTTTAGCTAGCAATGGGCACCATGACAAAGACTTCTGTGGTGATTAATGACCTCCGACTAGAACTCAAGTGTTTAAGAGGAACTGGAACTGACTAAGACGTTGTTCCTGCATCTTTCTGACGTACGTAAGACGACGAAAATGTAGCTTGTGTCACATTTTGGTTGTTCTGGGTCACAGTTTGGTTATTTTACATGGTTTTGTGGCCATTTTTGTCTCATTTATGTTGCGTTGTGGCACCAAGACAAAGGCTTCTGTGACGGTTAATGACCTCCAACCTGAGCTCACGCATTTAAGACAAACTGAGATCACAATTTCGAACTTCACGCTGTGTTTGGGCTCAACTGATGGAAAGCTCCTCCAAAGTCCTGCAGCTTTGGAACTTCATTAAATGAACTAAAGCTATTGCAGATGAAGAATCAGCTGATCCTGAGGGGAACAGATGGGAAACTTTTCCATCCACACCACTTGGATCTGTAGCACCAATGCTAAGTGAACATCTATGTCTTCTTCTGCAGCTGCTCCCAATAAAACCCCAGTGTATGACTTCATTAGTTCCACGTCAGCTTCCAGACTGTTCAACATGTACCTTGGTGGCTCTGAGCTTCCTCTCATACTGGCTTTTCTCTCCCTCCAGTTCCTCCACTTTGCTCTTCAGCTGCTTCACTTCTTGAAGCAAATCCTGCAGAAAGGAAAGAAAACAAAACACAGCAGCGTCTTCAGTTAGATCAAAGAGTCCAAAGGAGCTCAGCAACTTATGCACAACCGCTGAAATCTGTTCCTGGAAGTGTCAGAACCAACGTTTGTCTCTGGGTCATGCCGACACATAAAGGTGGACATTCAGTGCAGTTATGAGGTCTCCAGGGCTGCACAGCACAGTGGTTAATAGAGGAAACAGCTCCGGGAACAGAGCCACGGCGTGCAGTTATCAACCACCGGGGAGAGGACGAACCCACGTCTGCTGCAACCTGAGGGACACCTGCCACCAAACACCCGGTCAGTGCAGGACCGATGCTTGTTAGTAGATGGAGGAACCACCGTCATGCAAGCAAACCACCTCAGATCAAACGAAGACACACAGCGTTGGTCCAAAACCCGATTTAGAAGGAGCTGCACTACGTTCCAGATGTTTCCAGCAGTTGAGGAGTTACACAAAGGTTCCAGAGCATCAGCTACGAGGGTTTTCAAGGTCAGTAACTCCTCAAACGTTTGGAAGCATCTGGAAGAAACCAACCAGGATCTCTGCAAGAACCAGAACCCAACATCCTGCATCCAGACACACGACAAGAAGGAGGTTAGTTTGATTCGGTGGAGGATTCCAAATACCGGCTGCTGTGTTCTGGTTAGAAGGGGAGGAGAGAAGAGGAGGAGGAATGACGGGGGAGGAGGGTAAGTTCATCCATCAAGTCTCCCTACGTGAACAGTCTTTCCTCCGCTGTGGTTCTGGGCGTCAGAACCCGACGGGCTCAGCTCGGAGCCGGCCGACCCGACCCGAGGGCCCCGGGGCTCCGCCTGCTGGGCCTCCCTCTCCTCCAGGGCCCGTTTCTCCTGGATCCGGGTGCTGATCTCCTCCTGAAACCTGCACATCTGCTCCTGGAGCTCACTGATGAGGTTTACGACACACTGGGAGGAAAAGGAAGGAGGGGCGGATGGAGGGAACTTGTTTGTTAATCAGGTCAGTTCTGGGGAATGGATGCTGCCTGGAAACTCAGAAAGCAACAATAAAACATGTCATAAAGCAAAAAAACATCTCACTGAGGAAGTCCTGATCAAGGTCTGTTTGCCCTCAGTCCTATCCAGATGATACTGAGTCCTAATCGGACACCATTTACCCAAAAACACGCTGTTCAAGTCCATTAAAGTCATTAAAAGTCAAGTTGTTTCCAGCAAAAAGGGAAATAATGACACAAATCATACAGTAAATGTATCATAGATCATCTGGTTGTTCCACCATCTGGAGCCTCTGACTGTTTAAAACTGTAGAGACCAGAGGAGGCGTCACTGATACCCCTTTTCCACCAAGAAGAACCAGGTCTAGTTCTTAGTTGGTTCTAATCTGGTTCCTACTAAGAACCTGTTTGGAGTCCAGTTGGAGCCATTGGGTCACCGTAAAACCACTACGCTAGCATCCATTACATAGCAGTTAAACACAATAAGGTCAACGCTCCCTTCCTTCTTTCTTTCTTTCTTTCTTTCTTTCCTTCATTCCCTCCCTCCCTCCTTCCTTCCCCTTGCTTCCTTTTTTCCTTCCCTCCCTTCCTCCCTCCCTTCTTCTCTCCTTCATTCCTTCCTTCCTTCCCTCTTTCCTTTCTTGATTACCTCCTTCTTTGATTGCATTCTTCCTTCTTTCCCCTTCCTTCCTTCCTTCCCTCCTTCCTTCCCTCCTTCCTTCCTTCCTTCCTTCCTTCCTTCCTTCCTTCCTTCCTTCATTCCCCTTGCTTCCTTTTTTCCATCCTTCCCTTCCCTCCCTCCTTCTCTCCTTTCTTGATTACCTCCTTCTTTGATTCCATTATTCCTTCCTTCTTTCCTTCCTTCCTTCCTTCTTTCTTGCTTCATTCCTTTCCTCCCTCCCTCTCTCCTTCCTTCTTTCTCTCCTTCATTCCTTCCCTTCCTCCTTCCTTCCTCTTGCCGTCTTCCATCCTTCCTTTCTTCCCTCCTACTTTCCTTCCTTTCTTCCTTCCTTTCTTCCTTTCTTCCTTCCTTCCTTCCCAAGAAGAACCAGGTCCTAGTTCTGGTTCTTAGTTGGTTCTAATCTGGTTCCTCCTAAGAACCTGTTTGGAGTCCAGTTGGAGCCATTGGGTCACCATAAAACCACTACGCTAGCATCCATTACATAGCAGTTAAACAATCAGTTTAACACTCGCTTCCCTCCTTCCTTCCCATTGCTTTCTCCCTTCCTTCCCTCCCTCCTGCCTTCCTTCCCTCTTTCCTTCCTTGATTCCTTCCTTCTTTGATTCCATCCTTCCTTCCTCTTGCTTTCTTCCTTCCTTCCCTCCCTCCCTCCTTCTTTCTTCCCTCTTACCTTCCTTCTTCCCTCCGTCCTTACCCTTGCTTTCTTCCTTCCTTCCTTCCTTCCTCCCTCCCCTCCATCCTTCTCACCTTCCTTCCCTCTTTCTTTCCTTCCTTCTTTCTTTCCTTCCTTCCTTCTTTCCTTTCCTCGTCCCTTCCTTCCTTCCCTCCCTCCTTCTTTCTTCCCTCTTACCTTCCTTCGTTCCTTCCCTCCTTCCTTACCCTTGCTTTCTTCCTTCCTTCCTTCCCTCCCTCCTGCCTTCCTTCCCTCTTTCTTTCCTTCCTTCCTTACCCTTGCTTTCTCCTTTCCTTTCCTCCCTCCCTCTCTCTTTCCTTCTTTCTTTCTTTCCTTCCTTCCTTCTTTCCTTCCCTCATCCCTTCCTTCCTTTCCTCCCTCCTTCCTTCCCTCCCTCCCTCCTTCTTTCTTCCCTCTTACCTTCCTTTGTTCCTTTCCTCCTTCCTTCCCATGAAGAACCAGGTCCTAGTTCTGGTCCTTAGCTGGTTCTAATCTGGTTCCTCCTAAGAACCTGTTTGCTTTGAGTCCAGTTGGATCCATTGGGTCACCATAAAACCACTACGCTAGCATCCATTACATAGCAGTTAAACACAATAAGGTCAACGCTCCCTTCCTTCTTTCTTTCTTTCCTTCCTTCCTTCCCTCCTTCCTTCTTTCTTTCTTTCCTTCCCTCCCTCCTTCCTTCCCCTAGCTTCCTTTTTCCTTCCCTCCCTCCTTCTCTCCTTCATTCCTTCCTTCCGTCCCTCTTTCCTTTCTTGATTCCCTCCTTTGATTCATTCTTCCTTCTTTTCCCTTCCTTCCTTCCCCTTGCTTTCTCCCTTCCTTTCCTCCCTCCCTCTCTCTTTCCTT
Source organism: Dascyllus trimaculatus (assembly GCA_024666655.1). Lineage (NCBI taxonomy): Eukaryota > Metazoa > Chordata > Actinopteri > Pomacentridae > Dascyllus > Dascyllus trimaculatus. Next base: position 17,784 of record JAMOIN010000286.1, read on the forward strand.
CTTTCTTTCCTTCATTCCTTCCCTTCCCTCCCTCAGTCCTTCCTTCCTTCCCACTTTCCTTCTTTCCTTCCTTCCTTCCTTCCTTCCTTCCTTCCTTCCTTCCCATGAAGAACCAGGTCCTAGTTCTGGTTCTTAGTTGGTTCTAATCTGGTTCCTCCTAAGAACCTGTTTGCTTTGAGTCCAGTTGGAGCCATTGGGTCACCATAAAACCACTACGCTAGCATCCATTACATAGCAGTTAAACAAACGCAGTAAGTTGATGATAATATCTATGTTTATCTCTATAGATGGTCTTAAGGCTGATTGTGAGGCGGAGGTCCTCCTGTTGCCTGGACACATCCGTGATCACGCTACTGGTGGGACACAACTGTAGCGGATTTCAGGTCAACAGTTTGTGCTAAACTTCCGTGTGTCCCGGGAGTCATTCCAATACATGTGTGATGGGACCAGGGACGTCCTGGAGAACAAGGACACTAATTAGCGCTTGTGTGTCCCTTTCCACCGTTGATGGTTGGTCACCATAACCCCGCCCCCAGCCCCTGACGTACTCGGTGCTTAGCTCTGGACCAGCAAAGAGTTGGTGCTTGCTGAGCTCCAGTTTATAGAACCTGGAGTCGGTGCTTAGGTGGTGGAAACACAAAGAAGTGGAGCTAAGTCAGGCTCTGGATCTGAACTAGACCTGGAACCAGCTCGGTGGAAAAGGGGTATCAGACTACAGTTCATGTTGGCAGCAGAGAGCATTGTGGGGGTTTAGCTAGCAACGGGCACCATGACAAAGACTAATGTGGTCGTTAATGGTGTCCAGCCAAAGCTCATCAGTAGCAGAGACGCCTTTGAAGCCAAAATAATGTGTCGACTGAATTATAACATCAGCACAGGATGAATCCCTACTCTACTCTATGTGTGTTATGAGTTGGTCGGCTGTTGAACACTAGTGTAGTAACGGGCGTAAACAAAGGGTGAGGCTCATCTTAGGGCTGATACCGATCAGTTAAAACATGTCTTGACCAGCCCTGATCTGGATTTCTGAGATGCATCTACATGTGACACAAACAGCAGCGTTTAAAGAGGAGTTTGAGGATGAGGAGATCTACAAAAATGTTGGGTTAACAGGAGAAAACATGATCACAACAACCATAACGCACCACTGAGGAGCTCACAAGTAGCCCAGACCCAGACCCAGACCCAGACCCAGTCTACTCAGAGCTACTCAGGCGTTTCCTTCGTGTTGGATGAGTCAGTGTTTGGGCAGCGAGGGTTTGAGATGCTGAGGTGTGATTCTGACGAAGCAGCTCTGAGTTCGTCCTCATGTCACCGTGAGGTCAGCAGGGATCTGACAGCGAACTGAGGTTTGTAGAGCAGCACCGAGGAGGAAACGCCTCCCGTCAGCTCACATAGAGGTGAGATACCAAGACTGGAAACAACAGGACCGTAGATATTTATCTTCCTCCATGTTTCAGCCTCTCCAGACCCATCATCTGTAGTTAGATGTTCCTCCATGTTGGATGTGTCTCCTCCTCTGTATCCCATTTTCAAGTCGTGCTGCATTCAGTTAAATGTTGAATTTTTGCATTTCTTGCAGGGTTTTTTTTTGCATTTTTGTGGCAATTTTGCGTCTTGTTTTTGAAATTTTCCATCTTATTTTTGTTGTTTAAGTCGTTTTTGTAGTTTTATGTCCCCTTTTTGTCCTTTTCTGTGTCGTTTTGTGTCTTGTTTTTATCTTCCTCCATGTTTCCAGCCTCTCCAGACTCATCATCTGTGGTTAGATGTTCCTCCATGCTGGATGTATCTCCAGCTACTAGATGTTCCCTCATGCTGGATGTATCTCCAGCTACTAGATGTTCCTCCATGCTGGATGTATCTCCAGCTACTAGATGTTCCTCCGTGCTGGATGTATCTCCAGCTACTAGATGTTCCTCCATGCTGGATGTATCTCCAGCTACTAGATGTTCCTCCATGCTGGATGTATCTCCAGCTACTAGATGTTCCTCCATGCTGGATGTATCTCCAGCTACTAGATGTTCCTCCATGCTGGATGTATCTCCAGCTACTAGATGTTCCTCCATGCTGGATGTATCTCCAGCTACTAGATGTTCCTCCATGCTGGATGTATCTCCAGCTACTAGATGTTCCTCCATGCTGGATGTATCTCCAGCTACTAGATGTTCCTCCATGCTGGATGTATCTCCAGCTACTAGATGTTCCTCCATGCTGGATGTATCTCCGGCTACTAGACGTTCCTCCATGCTGGATGTATCTCCAGCTACTGTCTCCTCTGTTCTGTTTCTGAGTCATGCTGTAATTATTTACTGTGGTATTTTTACCTTGTTTTGTCTCTTTGTGGTCGTTTTGTGTCTTGTTTTTGACATTTTCCATCTCATTTTTGTCATTTTGAGCCCCTTTTTTTTCATTTTGTGTCTTGTTTCTGTCATTTTGTCTTGTCTTGCGATTTGTTTTTGTCCTTTTCTGTGTTGTTTTGTGTCTTTTTCCATGTTTACAGCCTCTAAAATCTTTTTCCACTCTGCTCTGCTCCTCTGTTCACTGTTTCTGAGCCATGACACATTCATTTTATCCTGGTATTTTGCATTTCTTTTGTCTTTTTCTGGTCATTTTGTCTCCTAATACTACATATATTTATCTTCCTCCATGTTTCCAGCCTCTCCAGACTCATCATCTGTAGTTAGATGTTCCTCCATGCTGGATGTATCTCCAGCTACTGTCTCCTCTGTTCTCTGGTTCCTGGCTACATTTAGTTCAGTGTGTTTTTTTCCTTGTTTTGTCTCTTTGTGGTCATTCTGCGTCTCGTTTTTGACATTTTCCATCTCATTTTTGTTGTTTTGAGCCCCTTTTTTATCATGTTTTGTCTCGTTCCTGTTGTTTGTGCTTCATTTTTGTCCTTTTCTGTGTTGTTTTGTGTCTTTTTCCATGTTTACAGCCTCTAAACCTTTTTCCACTCTGCTCTGCTCCTCTGTATACTGTTTCTGAGCCATGACACATTCATTTTATCCTGGTTATTTTACATTTTTTGTCTTTTCTGGTCCTTCTGTCTCCACATACTACAGATATTTATCTATCTCCATGTTTCCAGCCTCTACAGACCTTTATTTTTTTACTCTGCTCATCAGCTCTACAAAGTTGTTTCACCATGCTGGATGGATCTCCTCCTCTGTATACCATTTCTGAGCCATGCTGCATTCATTTAATGCAGTATTTTTTTCATTTTTTCCTTGTTTTATCTCTTTTCGGTCACTTTGCGTCTCGTTTTTGACATTTTACATCTTATTTTTGTTGTCTTGAGCCCCTTTTTATCATTTCGTGTCTTGTTCCTGTTGGTTTGTGTCACATTTACGTCGTTTTGTGCTTCGTTTTTGTCCTTTTAAAATCCATTTCCATATTTACAGCTTCTATAACTTTTCCACTCTGCTCTGCTCCTCTGTATACCGTTTCTGAGCCATGACACATTTATTTTATCCTGGTCATTTTTCATTTTTTGTCATTTTTTGTCATTTTGTCTCCACATACTGTAGATATTTAATATATTTCCAGCCCAACTTGTCCTCTCTACTCTGCTCATCATCTGTAGTGAGATGTTTCACCATGCTGAATGTGTCTCCAACTACTTGCTCATCAGTGCTGCACCATTTTAGCTGTGCCGCTCACAGCTGTGCTCATATATCGTCACTGGTCGCACAATTACTGGTGTTACACTCCTAAGAAGGTCAGCATGTTTGCAGTGGCTCGTTTTCACAGGCGGTTTGTTTCCGAGCGGCTCCAAACATGAGCAATGTTGGCTTTAAAAGCAGACTTTTAAGAGTGATGTCCCCACCCTGAGCACCAGGGCTATTATGGGATGCCTGAACTCCAGCCAAGTCTGGTTCCTGCAGAAACACGAGACATGACCGATGATTTAGACGAGCAGGACGGCGAGTGAAGACGCAAAAAACAAGCCACACATTCAGGTGATCAAACCCCACATCTGGCTTTCCTGTCAGGTTTAATCCAGGTCTAGGACTTTGTAAACCTCCCAGCTCTTGGAACTTTGCGGCATCTTTCCACAGGCTGCAGTCGAACCACGTCGTTCCTGAAGAGCTGTCATCTTAGCGTGTGGCGTTGGCGTGGCTTCCTGAGGTGAAAGTGTTTGGCCTCCGGGAATGCTCACAGCGGATTCCTGCCATTCCTGAAGCCGTCCGACCGGAGCCTCGCAGCTGTTACCGACCACAAACACAAACCCGACAGAAACGCAGCTGAACGCCAGAGAAGCGCCGCAGCTGAACGTAGGACATGATGGATCTGAGAGAGTCTGAGGATCGAGTTACTAAACCAACCGAACATCAACCCGCCGGTGTTCAAACAGATCTGTTAGACTGAAGTTTTACATCCACTCCAAGTGTCACAGTCTAAACACTCAATCTGGTTCCTGTTCTTTTGGCTGAGACATGTAGAAACAACAGTGATGATGTGTAATCATGATAAACTGTGTTAAAATGGTCCTTCCATTGTCTTTAACTGTTCTGACCAACATCCTACCAACATGCTGATATGAGCCTTAAAGTTTACCCAGAATGCACTTTTTAAAGTTTCCTCTGGTGAATGATCAGAAACCAGAAACACATATTAAGAGTCCGTGTAAAGTTTTTGTACTATGAATATTTTAACTTTTAAGCCTCATAACGTCATCATGAAGCTATCAGTGCTGAAAAACACCATTCCCATTGTGAAGCACGGTGGTGGCAGCATCATGATGTGAAGCACGGTGGTGGCAGCATCATGACGTGAAGCACGGTGGTGGCAGCATCATGACGTGAAGCATGGTGGTGGCAGCATCATGACGTGAAGCACGGTGGTGGCAGCATCATGATGTGAAGCACGGTGGTGGCAGCATCATGATGTGAAGCACGGTGGTGGCAGCATCATGATGTGAAGCATGGTGGTGGCAGTATTATGACGTGAAGCACGGTGGTGGCAGCATCATGGTGTGAAGCACGGTGGTGGCAGCATCATGGTGTGAAGCACGGTGGTGGCAGCATCATGATGTGAAGCACGGTGGTGGCAGCATCATGACGTGAAGCACGGTGGTGGCAGCATCATGATGTGAAGCACGGTGGTGGCAGCATCATGACGTGAAGCACGGTGGTGGCAGCATCATGACGTGAAGCACGGTGGTGGCAGCATCATGATGAAGCACGGTGGTGGCAGCATCATGATGAAGCATGGTGGTGGCAGCATCATGACGTGAAGCACGGTGGTGGCAGCATCATGGTGTGAAGCACGGTGGTGGCAGCATCATGATGTGAAGCACGGTGGTGGCAGCATCATGATGTGAAGCACGGTGGTGGCAGCATCATGGTGTGAAGCACGGTGGTGTCAGCATCATGACGTGAAGCACGGTGGTGGCAGCATCATGACGTGAAGCATGGTGGTGGCAGCATCATGATGTGAAGCACGGTGGTGGCAGCATCATGATGTGAAGCACGGTGGTGGCAGCATCATGACTGATCTGGGTTCAGTTTCTACCAGAACTCATGTGTTTTTCATTGATCAGAAGTCATGAATGATTGAAAATTACAAAAAAATTATCCCAAATTACTCACATTATTTTAAAAAATTGACTCAATATTTAAACAATTTCTCAAAAGGTGTTAAAAAGGACATAAAATCAATCTAAAACAAAAATCAAAAGATGCCAACAATTACACAGAATCACCCCAAAGTTCATCAAAAATCTTTCAAAACGAACAAATTATTGAAAAGGACCCTTGAAGTTGTCCAAAATTATTTAAAAATAGTCAAAACACAAAAATTTTGTCAGAAGTTACATGAAAATTATGCAAAACGGTTCAAATTTCGATTGTCTTCAGACGGTGACGCCTGGATGGAGGTAAAACTGATCTGGGTTCAGCTTCTAACAGAACCTACAATGTGTTTTTCTGCCCTGAAAATGTCACGAGTACATCGGCGAGTCGTCTGCGTAGAAACGAACGGACACATCGTGATTCATCACAGTGGAAGGAAGTGATCATTGTGGATCCACCGCTATGGGTTTAGAGGAGACGTTCATAGTCTGAAGGTAGAACTCTGATTATTAATAAAGGTTCTGGAGATGAAGGACCAGATGTGGATTCAGTTTCGGTTGGTTTTATGTCTCTCTGGTATAAAAGTGTGAACTCTTCGCTCCCGTTGGTCGTTGTTTTGATGTGAGAAGCAGGAAGCAGGATTCTCATCACACCCTGACGGCTGACAGCGCTTCAGGCTCTGCAGCGTCGACGTCCTGCATGTTCACTTCGCTGCAGCTCTCGGGACAGGAAACCATCCTGTGACCGTTCCCCCCGTCGGCCTCCATCTTCCAATCCGTCCGTCACCGTCTTTCACGTGTTCCCGTCCTCCTTCTGCACCTCCGCTGCTGCTGCTGCTGCTGCTGCTGCTGCTGCTGCTGCTGCTGCTGCTTCGGTGTCCGTCGGTGCCGGCGGCGGCAGCTGGGTGTCACAATGAACAAGGTCCACACAAAGAAACCAGTGAAGACAAGCAAAGATGCTCAGAGAGGAGGCCTTGTTATGGTGGAAGTCTCTGGTTTCTACAGGGGATGCAACAATTTTCAACCAATAACTGATTATTTGTTAAAGGATGCATTAAAATGGTCTCACAGTGGCCTGGAGGACGCAGGGCTAAGTCACCGTAGCGACAATGAAATCTAGCATTAGCATTGTGGGGGTTTAGCTAGCAACGGGCACCATGACAAAGACTTCTGTGGTCGTTAATGACGTCCAACCAGAGCTCGTGTGTTGGGATCAGCTCGGACAGTGACGCCACAAGTTATGAACTTAGACCGTTAATAAAATTTCCACGTACGAAGCTGTTAATATCTAAAACTGTAGATTCAGATGAGCCACTCCTCAGCACGGCGAACATGACCCCAGTTAAAAGCAGCACAAAAAGCAACCCCAGAACTGCGTTTCCAAAAGTCTCTGCTCAGATACATCCAGCATGGAGGAACATCTAGTAGCTGGAGATACATCCAGCATGGAGGAACATCTAGTAGCTGGAGATACATCCAGCATGGAGGAACATCTAGTATCTGGAGATACATCCAGCATGGAGGAACATCTAATAGCTGGAGACACATCCAGCATGGAGGAACATCTAGTAGCTGGAGATACATCCAGCATGGAGGAACATCTAGTATCTGGAGATACATCCAGCATGGAGGAACATCTAATAGCTGGAGACACATCCAGCATGGAGGAACATCTAGTAGCTGGAGATACATCCAGCATGGAGGAACATCTAGTATCTGGAGATACATCCAGCATGGAGGAACATCTAGTAGCCGGAGATACATCCAGCATGGAGGAACATCTAATAGCTGGAGATACATCCAGCATGGAGGAACATCTAATAGCTGGAGATACATCCAGCATGGAGGAACATCTAGTAGCCGGAGATACATCCAGCATGGAGGAACATCTAGTAGCCGGAGATACATCCAGCATGGAGGAACATCTAGTAGCTGGAGATGCATCCAGCATGGAGGAACATCTAGTAGCTGGAGATACATCCAGCATGGAGGAACATCTAATAGCTGGAGACACATCCAGCATGGGGGAACATCTAGTAGCTGGAGATACATCCAGCATGGAGGAACATCTAATAGCTGGAGATACATCCAGCATGGAGGAACATCTAATAGCTGGAGATACATCAAGCATGGAGGAACATCTAGTAGCTGGAGATACATCCAGCATGGAGGAACATCTAGTAGCTGGAGATACATCCAGCATGGAGGAACATCTAGTAGCTGGAGATACATCCAGCATGGAGGAACATCTAGTAGCTGGAGATACATCAAGCATGGAGGAACATCTAGTAGCTGGAGATACATCAAGCATGGAGGAACATCTAGTAGCTGGAGATACATCCAGCATGGAGGAACATCTTCCTACAGTCTGGAGAAGCTGGAACATGGAGGTAGGTCATATCTACAGCATGTGGAGCCTCCAGTGTTGGTGACCAGATTCCATTTGTATTGCAGTAAAAAATGAGCTCACAGTGAGGAAAAATGTGACAGGAGGCAAAAAAAGAAACAAAACTTGGGTAAATAGTCAAACACGAGCTTTTAAGGAGTCTTATCTCATTTCTCCTTTGATTTAGGAACATATTAAATCTATTTTTCCAATTGGAAGTCCTGTTAAATGGTAAAGTTCCAGCTTTGTTGTCCATTATCGTTACCATTTTTCAACGTTTAGCCTGACATGTTTGGCGTCTTTAGAAACTTTGGATCCCACAGTGAAATCTTAAATTTTCCTAAAGGTTTCGGCTACTTTTTTGGGGAGGTTGTCCTGATTTTGCTTTTTGTTCCCCCGCTTGACTGACGGAGCCAAAGGATGGTGTAGCTGTGGGTTTGAAAGATGTCTTTTCTCCTGCGCATTTGCCTTCAAAGACACAGGAGGTGCCGTCTAACTGGTCTGGACGTGCTGCAAATGGCCTGAAATTTCACATGCATGATCAAACTCAGGCCCTGATGACAGCAACATGACCACTTCCTGTCTCCAGCTCGCTATGAAACAGGAAGTGCTCTATAACTACTCTGTACGATTGGCCTGAGGCTTCACATGCATGATCAAATCCCGGCCCTGATGACATGATCGGTCGCTCACCAGTGACAGGCGAGGACCCGTCCGACGCTGCTTGTAGCTTTAATTAGGGCCCGAAGCACTACAGTGCAAGGACCCTGTTGTTCCTGTAGTGTTTCTTTGGCGGTTTGTTTCTTTTTCTTACGCCACTTTGAACCCCAATTTGACCCCCTAAACATGCTCAAAAACTCCCCATATTTGGCACACCCATCAGGACTGGTGACAAATTTGATATTTTGGGGGAATTACACATATGAATGGCAAAATGACTCAATAGCGCCACCTAGAAAATTGGGCTTTAGTGGAGTTAATACGGCTAGTTTCACGTAAACTCATGAAATTTGGTACACAGGTACAGTAGCCCGAGACAAAAACATTCCTGCTGTTGAAATTTCAAAAAAAGCTCAACAGCGCCCCCTACAGCACGTTGTGCGCAGGCATTGGAATTTAACGAACTCCTCCCAGGATTTTTGGCCGATCTTCACCAAATTTGCTGTGCGGCATCTAGATCCCTCCAGGATGAAAAGTTATTAAAATCTTGTGGCTGCGTCACACGGTGTGGGCGTGGCATGGCGGCCATTTTGAACAAAATCGCCATGTGGAACGAAATGAGTTTTGGAGGTGAAGGGATCCACGTAAAATCACCAAATCCACACAAAACCTCATTAATCTCAAGACCTAATATTTAATATACAATTCAGGAATGGACGTAGTCAAACGGCTCCACAGCGCCCCCTACAAATATTAAAATACTCATATAAAATCATTGCTTTATACTACAAACATGAAATTTGGTACATACATATAGTATCCCAAGACCAACAGATTTGCACAGTCAAAATTCTAATCGGCTCTACGGCGCCCCCTAGACAAGGTCGTGTGGAGAGGAGCATGATCAGGAGCAAGGGCCCGTCCGACGCTGCTTGCAGCTTTAATTTTGTTTTACATTCAGTCGTGATTCAAAGCTCACATGACAAACCAACATGTCATGACCTCGGTCTGCTGTGTCTCCTGGTGGTTGGAATCCAGGTCACCATGAAAAGGAAAGTTGTCCATGTTTGTTCACAGCTGCCTCTTTATCGTCAGGTAACATCCTCCTGAACACATCTGGAGGGTTTGTTGACTTCCTATAACATCGTCCCTCAACATTTCAATTAAAATCTCCTCCCTCAACAGCCTTGTTTCTCTTTTTCAATTCCTTACAGTGAAGACTAAAAGCCTGCTGCTGTTTCTGTCTAATCCCCTTCATTAGCCGAGATCACAGCGATGTGAGGATCTTGTGCTGCTGCCAGTAAGAGCAGAGATATTAAAAGCGAGGCTATAATAAAGGCCCCTAATCTGTGCTCTCGTGTTGTGCTGCTCGTTTACTCTCCTTTAATTCAACACGACAGCATGTGGAGGGAAACTTTTCATCCACACTGGCTGTTAATCCCCACATCCCACATTCAGCACTTTCACTTGCTCTTTCTGAAGCATCGGCTCAGCAGAAACGCTCAGAGACACTAAAACACACTGAAGCTGACAGAAGCCCGGAGCTCCTCTGGCTTCTCCTACCTCGGCTTTGTTCTGCTTGCTCTCGGCGGCGTCCGGCTGCTGGGCGTCCGGCTGCTTCTCCTCCATGCTGACCAGCTTCAGCTTGAGGTAGGACACCTCGTCCATCAGGTCCAGCTTCTGGGTCTCCAGAGAAGTCCTGCTGCACAGCTCCTGGTGAAAACACAACACGCCTGTTAGACAAACGTCAGCCACATATCAGCCAGCAGGAAGCACCACTCGGTACAGCGTTGTTCCCACAGTGAGGGCCGGCCGGTGGGGCCCACAGAGCTAAATATACTCAGACACAGGCCTGGTAGGACTCTATTAATATAACGCTGGGCTTCTTTGGTATGAGAGAGAAGAAGAAAGCATCGAGGACGAGCCCTGAGCTGGACGTGACGTCTGCCTCTATCAGCTACTTTCAGTTCCTCATCCTCATTCCTCTTTCTCAACTCAAACCTGAGTCACTGGATCGACGCTGTTGAAGTCTCGGACATCCAGATAAGACGGACGGGAAAGGGGGACAAACCAGGTCCAGGTAAGTCATTCCATAGATATGAACCAAAATCAAAAACACAACACCGCCCCCTGAGCTTCTTACAGTCAGCTGATCTTATAAACGACCAAATGTGACACAAAGTGACGACTAAAAGACGCAAAACAACCCAAAATTTGATGCAAATGACCAAAAGTGATTAAAAAAGGATCACAAAAAGATGCAAAACAACCAATAAATGACAAAAAATGACCAAAATTTGATGCAAAACGACCAAATTTGATGCAAAATGATTAAAATTTGACACAAAATGATCAAAATTTGATGCAAAATGAGCAAAACGAACACGAAAAGATGCAAAACAGCCAATAAAAGATACAAAAAGCCAAAAATTTGATGCAAAATGACCAAAAGTGATTAAAAAACGACCACAAAAAGATGCAACACAACCACAATATTACACAAAATGACCAAAAGGTGAGAGAAAACGACTAAATGTGACACAAAATGACGACTAAAAGACACACAGCAACCCCAATTTGACACAAAACGACCAAAATTTGATGCAAAATTAACACAAAAAGATAAGAAACCACATAATTACATCCATCCAGGAGTCACAGTCTAAACCTGGTTTAGTTCATTTTTTCTGTTGCCAACTTTGGGCATCGATATTATGGCATGTATAATAGTTTCAACAGCAGTTTAAGTGATGCAGAATGAACACAAAACGATTCTAAACAACTAAAATGTGACTCAAAATGACCAAAACTGATGCAAAATATACATGAACAGATGCGAAACAGCCAATAAATGACATAAAATGACCAAAATATGACAAAAAACAACCAAAATTTGACGCAAAACGACCAAAATTTGATGCAAATGACCAAAAGTGATTAAAAAAGGATCACAAAAAGATGCAACACATGCACAATATTACACAAAATGACCAAATGTGATGCAAAATGAACACAAAAAGATGCAAAACAGCCAATAAATGACACAAAATGACCAAAATTTGATGCAAAATGACCAAATATGATGCAAAATGATTAAAATTTGACACAAAATGATCAAAATTTGATGCAAAATGAGCAAAATGAACACGAAAAGATGTAAAACAGCCAATAAAAGATACAAAAAGCCAAAAATTTGATCCAAAATGACCAAAAGTGATTAAAAACGACCACAAAAAGATGCAACACAACCACAATATTACACAAAATGACCAAAAGGCGAGAGAAAATGACTAAATGTGACACAAAATGATGACTTAAAGACACAAAACAACCCAAATTTGACACAAAATGACCAAAATTTGATGCAAAATTAACCCAAAAAGATAAGAAACCACATAATTACATCCATCCAGGAGTCACAGTCTAAACCTGGTTTAGTTCATTTTTTCTGTCGCCAACTTTGGGCATCGATATTATGGGATGTATCATAGTTTCAACAGCAGTTTAAGTGATGCAGAATGAACACAAAACGATTCTAAACAACTAAAATGTGACTCAAAATGACCAAAACTGATGCAAAATATACATGAACAGATGCAAAACAGCCAATAAATGACATAAAATGACCAAAATATGACAAAAAACAACCAAAATTTGACGCAAAACGACCAAAATTTGATGCAAATGACCAAAAGTGATTAAAAAAGGATCACAAAAAGATGCAACACATGCACAATATTACACAAAATGACCAAATGTGATGCAAAATGAACACAAAAAGATGCAAAACAGCCAATAAATGACACAAAATGACCAAAATTTAATGCAAAATGACCAAATTTGATGCAAAATGATTAAAATTTGACACAAAACAACCAAAATTTGACACAAAATGATCAAAATTTGATGCAAAATGAGCAAAATGAACACAAAAAGATGCAAAACAGCCAATAAAAGATACAAAAAGCCAAAAATTTGATGCAAAATGACCAAAAGTGATTAAAAAATGACCACAAAAAGATGCAACACAACCACAATATTACACAAAATGACCAAAAGGTGAGAGAAAACAACTAAATGTGACACAAAATGACGACTAAAAGACACAAAACAACCCAAAATTTGATGCAAATGACCAAAAGTGATTAAAAAAGGATCACAAAAAGATGCAACACATCCACAATATTACACAAAATGACCAAAAGTGATACAAAATGAACACAAAAAGATGCAAAACAGCCAATAAATGACAAAAAATGACCAAAATTTGATGCAAAATGACCAAATTTGATGCAAAATGATTAAAATTTGACACAAAATGATCAAAATTTGATGCAAAATGAGCAAAACGAACACGAAAAGATGCAAAACAGCCAATAAAAGATACAAAAAGCCAAAAATTTGATGCAAAATGACCAAAAGTGATTAAAAAATGACCACAAAAAGATGCAACACAACCACAATATTACACAAAATGACCAAAAGGTGAGAGAAAACGACTAAATGTGACACAAAATGACGACTAAAAGACACACAGCAACCCCAATTTGACACAAAACGACCAAAATTTGATGCAAAATTAACACAAAAAGATAAGAAACCACATAATTACATCCATCCAGGAGTCACAGTCTAAACCTGGTTTAGTTCATTTTTTCTGTCGCCAACTTTGGGCATCGATATTATGGGATGTATCATAGTTTCAACAGCAGTTTAAGTGATGCAGAATGAACACAAAACGATTCTAAACAACTAAAATGTGACTCAAAATGACCAAAACTGATGCAAAATATACATGAACAGATGCAAAACAGCCAATAAATGACATAAAATGACCAAAATATGACAAAAAACAACCAAAATTTGACGCAAAACGACCAAAATTTGATGCAAATGACCAAAAGTGATTAAAAAAGGATCACAAAAAGATGCAACACATGCACAATATTACACAAAATGACCAAATGTGATGCAAAATGAACACAAAAAGATGCAAAACAGCCAATAAATGACACAAAATTACCAAAATTTGATGCAAAATGACCAAATTTGATGCAAAATGATTAAAATTTGACACAAAACAACCAAAATTTGACACAAAATGATCAAAATTTGATGCAAAATGAGCAAAACGAACACAAAAAGATGCAAAACAGCCAATAAAAGATACAAAAAGCCAAAAATTTGATGCAAAATGACCAAAAGTGATTAAAAAATGACCACAAAAAGATGCAACACAACCACAATATTACACAAAATGACCAAAAGGCGAGAGAAAACGACTAAATGTGACACAAAATGACGACTTAAAGACGCAAAACAACCCAAAATTTGACACAAAACGACCAAAATTTGATGCAAAATTAACACAAAAAGATAAGAAACCACATAATTACATCCATCCAGGAGTCACAGTCTAAACCTGGTTTAGTTCATTTTTTCTGTCGCCAACTTTGGGCATCGATATTATGGGATGTATCATAGTTTCAACAGCAGTTTAAGTGATGCAGAATGAACACAAAACGATTCTAAACAACTAAAATGTGACTCAAAATGACCAAAACTGATGCAAAATATACATGAACAGATGCAAAACAGCCAATAAATGACATAAAATGACCAAAATATGACAAAAAACAACCCAAATTTGACGCAAAACGACCAAAATTTGATGCAAAATGATCAAAAATTGACGCAAAATGACTGAAATTTGACACAAAACGACCAAAATTTGACACAAAATGATCAAAAGTGATGCAAAATGAACACGAAAAGATGCAAAACAGTCAATATATGACACAAAAGACCAAAATATGACAAAAAATAACCAAAATTTGACACAAAACGACCAAAATTTGATGCAAATGACCAAAAGTGATTAAAAAAGGATCACAAAAAGATGCAACACATGCACAATATTACACAAAATGACCAAATGTGATGCAAAATGAACACAAAAAGATGCAAAACAGCCAATAAATGACACAAAATGACCAAAATTTGATGCAAAATGACCAAATTTGATGCAAAATGATTAAAATTTGACACAAAACAACCAAAATTTGACACAAAATGATCAAAATTTGATGCAAAATGAGCAAAACGAACACAAAAAGATGCAAAACAGCCAATAAAAGATACAAAAAGCCAAAAATTTGATGCAAAATGACCAAAAGTGATTAAAAAATGACCACAAAAAGATGCAACACAACCACAATATTACACAAAATGACCAAAAGGTGAGAGAAAACAACTAAATGTGACACAAAATGACGACTAAAAGACACAAAACAACCCAAAATTTGATGCAAATGACCAAAAGTGATTAAAAAAGGATCACAAAAAGATGCAACACATGCACAATATTACACAAAATGACCAAAAGTGATACAAAATGAACACAAAAAGATGCAAAACAGCCAATAAATGACACAAAATGACCAAAATTTGATGCAAAATGACCAAATTTGATGCAAAACGATTAAAATTTGACACAAAATGATCAAAATTTGATGCAAAATGAGCAAAACGAACACGAAAAGATGCAAAACAGCCAATAAAAGATACAAAAAGCCAAAAATTTGATGCAAAATGACCAAAAGTGATTAAAAAATGACCACAAAAAGATGCAACACAACCACAATATTACACAAAATGACCAAAAGGTGAGAGAAAACGACTAAATGTGACACAAAATGACGACTAAAAGACACACAGCAACCCCAATTTGACACAAAACGACCAAAATTTGATGCAAAATTAACACAAAAAGATAAGAAACCACATAATTACATCCATCCAGGAGTCACAGTCTAAACCTGGTTTAGTTCATTTTTTCTGTCGCCAACTTTGGGCATCGATATTATGGGATGTATCATAGTTTCAACAGCAGTTTAAGTGATGCAGAATGAACACAAAACGATTCTAAACAACTAAAATGTGACTCAAAATGACCAAAACTGATGCAAAATATACATGAACAGATGCAAAACAGCCAATAAATGACATAAAATGACCAAAATATGACAAAAAACAACCAAAATTTGACGCAAAACGACCAAAATTTGATGCAAAATGATCAAAAATTGACGCAAAATGACTGAAATTTGACACAAAACAACCAAAATTTGACACAAAATGATCAAAAGTGATGCAAAATGAACACGAAAAGATGCAAAATAATCTAAATGTTAGACAAAATGCCTGAAAGTGATTCAGTTCACTACAAAAGACCCAGAACAACACGGTTCCATCCATCCAGGTGTCACAGTCCAAACACTAAACCTGGTTTCTGTTCATTTCCTCTATAACTGACCTCTGAGGCTCTTATTGTCAGACCAGCTGGTGGTTGTTTCTAGTGACTGGATGTAAGTTACTGGAGGACAAAGGCCGGTTCTCTGTAGGAGTCGACACCAGACTGAGTCATTGACAGGAATGTAAGTCACTCACTGTTGTGTAACGACGTGATGATCATGAAGGTGGAGTAAAGCCAAACCTCCCTGTTCTTCCTCTCAGCCTCAAAACTCTGAAAATGATCACTGGTGCATGTCAACAACCAACAACAACCTCTTATGAGTGTAAAACAGCGTCACTCTAGGAAGCCAGATGTACTTTAAACTCATTTAATAGATGCTTCCTGCTACCTGAAGCTGATTTAACTCATCTCCTGTGTTGTTTTCTGACACTAACATGTTCAGACGTCCCTCCTAAAGTCACCTCAGTGTAACGAACCTCATTGAACTAGAATTAACGCCTGGTGGTTGATTCTCTGCCAAACATTACAGCTGTAGTTTACATCCACCTCTGTCCAGACTCATAGTAACGTACCGAAGACTGAAGGGGTGAATGCACTGTAAAAAATAACAGTTTTTAACTATGATTTTTCCTTATATCGATTAAAATCACAGAAAATAAAGGAAAATTTACAAAAAGATAATAAACTGTACACAGTCTTAACATCAAACGTCTTATGACAGTAAAATTACAGATTTTTACTGCATTTAAATCAGTGAAAAATAGTTATTTTACAGATATTTCCCATTATTTTATTTTTTTTTAAAAAAGAAGCATATTAAGGATTTAAAATGATATTTTTCATTATTATTTTCCAGATTTTTTTTATTCGTTAAAGTTATAGATAATAACTAGTAAAGTAAAATTAAAAAAATTATTTAAAAAAATGTTCAAAAATAAAGACAAGCAAAAAAAGAGGTAAAAAATGTACATTATCAAAAATCAGCATTTTCACTGAAGTAATTTATGTTGTTGTTGTTTTCTCTGCTATGACTGACCATAACATTACACTAGTTTTTTAATATAAATCATCAATTTTACAGATATTTGATGTTATTTGAGGGAAAAAAGTATGTTAAGGATTGAAAGGACTTTCTTTTATTTTACATTAAAGATAATAACTTTCTAAAATCACAGAATAAAGGGACAAAATCTGTCCATAACGTCCACATCATGACCTCGGTTTTATCCTGGCTGCTCTGTAAAAAGATCTCAAATACAGTTAAACTGATTGGTCATTGGTTGGTCTTCAGGAGACACAGTGATGTAAAACTGTGTGTCGTCAGCGTAACTATAGAAACTGAAGCTTCCTGATGACGTTTCCAAGCTGCAGCATGTCGGATTAAAAAAACGCAGGACCTAAAGTAGAACCCTGAGGAACACCATCATTCATTTTAGAGCTTTTAGATGAATAATCCTCCATGTTTACTAAACAAGCAAACAAAAAATACTGTAAAAAAAAAAAACCCAAAAACAAGCAAAAAGAAAAAGGTCAATAATGTAAATAAACAAAAATCAGTATTTTAATTGAAGTAATTTGTTTTCTTTACCATGCTTGACCATAATCATCAATGACATGTTGGTATTTTATAGATATTTGATGTTATTTGAGAAAAAAAGTATATTAATAATTGGAAAGTGCTTCTTATATTTTACAATAAAGATAATAACTTTCTAAAATCACAGAATAAAGGGACAAAATCTGTCCATAACGTCCACATCATGACCTCGGTTTTATCCTGGCTGCTCTGTAAAAAGATCTCAAATACAGTTAAACTGATTGGTCATTGGTTGGTCTTCAGGAAACACAGTGATGTAAAACTGTGTGTCATCAGCGTAACTATAGAAACCGAAGCTTCCTGATGACGTTTCCAAGCTGCAGCATGTCGGATTAAAAAAACGCAGGACCTAAAGTAGAACCCTGAGGAACACCATCATTCATTTTAGAGCTTTTAGATGAATAATCCTCCATGTTTACTGAAAAATCTCCATCAGTAAGTGGATTTAAACCAGGAAAACAGAACCAGAGAGTAAAAGTCTGTCCAGAAGACCACATATGTCTACAGTTTATCATACGAACCACACAGTCTGACCACAGAGCGACACCACAGCGTCCAAATGCAACCATGGCTTGGTAAACAAACTGTGTCAGCAGCACAGACAGACAGTTTAAACCCTATAATCACTGCAGCTCAGCAGCCTCCCTCACAAAATCTGCTTAGTTCTGGCAGCCGACTGTCGCTCTGCAATCTAACACCGGCGCGACTTACAGCAGGATAAGCTGCCGTGTTTAGAGCTAATTCATCAGCTGCCTCGCATTTGCTTTGCTTTAATTATGACGAGCAACACGTGACAAGTTATCGTCTCTGGGACTCCAAAGCTGACCGAGGTAAATATGGAAGAGTCAGACAGAAGAGCTCAGATCTGGATTTAGAGAGTTTAGTATCTGAAGAGTGACTTTTAGAAAGAAAAGAGCTGACAGGAGGAGCAACGCCGGGATGTTGAGGTCGTTTTTGTGTCTGAGGACCCACTAAAAAATGAAACTTCTCTTCATGCTTATCCTCGAACTACACTTGGAAAATAAATTAAATAAATGAATTAAAAAGCAAAGCAGCGTTCAGATGCAGGGTTTGGTCGCCTCTGGAGGACCGATACTGTAACCTACTCCTGCAATCTCATTAAGTCTTCTACCTTTTGAGGAAAGTTAAATAAAGTAAACAACTTGTACGATAATTAGTCATCAGGAAGCATCAAGAAGTGCCTCGCCAAAGTAAAGCACACAGACAACACCACCAAGCTTTGATTTGCCTTTTATAAAGATAGTGAAGGCACATGTGTGATACGTTACAGTCAGTGTGTTTGGTAAAGAGTGAAAGTCACAACAAACTGCAGTAAATAAATAAAAACGTAATCCTTTTACAGGTATTTTGTATTTTTCAGTTATAGATATGGTGATGTATGGCTCTGTGATTGTCTTGTAATATATCTATTACTGCAGTATCGCTGTATTGTGATAGTATCGGTATCATGAGCCATGTATCGCGTATCGTATCATATAGTATCGTATAGTATAGTATTGTATTATTTCGAATCGTACCATATTGTTCCGTATCGTATTGTTTTGTTTTGTATCGTATCGTATCGTTTCATATCGTATTGTTTCCTATTGTTTCGTATCGCATCGTATTGTATCGTTTTATATCATATTGTTTTGTATGGTATCGTATCGTTTCGTATCGTTTCGTATTGTATTGTTTCGTATCATTTCGTATCATTTCCTATCGTATCGTATCGCATTGTATCATTTCATATCGTATTGTTTTGTTTTGTATCGTATCGTTTCGTATCGTATCATTTTGTATTGTATCGTTTCCAATCGTATTGTTTCGTATCATATCATTTCGTATCGTTTCATTGTATGGTATCGTTTCCTATTGTATTGTTTCAATTTGTGTCGTTTAGTATCGTATCATATTGTTTCATACCGTATCGTTTCATATCGGGTTGTTCCGTATCGTATCGTATTGTATTGTTTCGTATCGTTTCATATCATTTCGTATCATATTGTTTCGTATCCAATCGTTTCGTATCGTATCGTATCGTTTCGTATCGTATCATTTCGTATCATTTCGTATCGTATCATGTTCTATCGTATCGTATCGTATCATTTCGTATCGTTTCGTAGCGTATCGTATCGTTTCATGTTCTATCGTATCGTATCGTATCATTTCGTATCGTTTCGTATCGTATCGTTTCATATCATTTCGTATCATATTGTTTCGTATCCAATCGTTTCGTATCGTATCGTATCGTTTCATATCGTATCATATCGTATCATTTCGTATCGTTTCGTATGGCATCGTATCGTATCGTATCATTTCGTATCGTTTCGTATCGTATCGTATCATTTCGTATCGTATCATTTCGTATCGTTTCGTATCGTATCGTTTCATATCATTTCGTATCATATTGTTTCGTATCCAATCGTTTCGTATCGTATCGTTTCATATCGTATCATTTCGTATCGTTTCGTATCGCATCGTATCGTATCGTATCATTTCGTATCGTATCATTTCGTATCGTATCATTTCGTATCGTTTCGTATCGTATCATTTCATATCATTTCGTATCATATTGTTTCGTATCCAATCGTTTCGTATCGTATCGTTTCATATCGTATCATATCGTATCATTTCGTATCGTTTCGTATGGCATCGTATCATATCGTATCATTTCGTATCGTTTCGTATCGTATCGTATCGTATCGTATCATTTCGTATCGTATCGTATCATTTCGTATCATTTCGTATCGTATCATGTTCTATCGTTTCGTATCGTATCATTTTGTATTGTATCGTTTCCAATCGTATTGTTTCGTATCATATCATTTCGTATCGTTTCATTGTATGGTATCGTTTCCTATTGTATTGTTTCAATTTGTGTCATTTAGTATCGTATCATATTGTTTCATACCGTATCGTTTTATATCGGGTTGTTCCGTATCGTATCGTATTGTATTGTTTCGTATCGTTTCATATCATTTCGTATCATATTGTTTCGTATCCAATCGTTTCGTATCGTATCGTATCGTTTCGTATCGTATCATTTCGTATCATTTCGTATCGTATCATGTTCTATCGTATCGTATCGTATCATTTCGTATCGTTTCGTATCGTATCGTATCATTTCGTATCGTATCATTTCGTATCGTTTCGTATCGTATCGTTTCATATCATTTCGTATCATATTGTTTCGTATCCAATCGTTTCGTATCGTATCGTATCGTTTCATATCGTATCATATCGTATCATTTCGTATCGTTTCGTATGGCATCGTATCGTATCGTATCATTTCGTATCGTTTCGTATCGTATCGTATCATTTCGTATCGTATCATTTCGTATCGTTTCGTATCGTATCGTTTCATATCATTTCGTATCATATTGTTTCGTATCCAATCGTTTCGTATCGTATCGTTTCATATCGTATCATTTCGTATCGTTTCGTATCGCATCGTATCGTATCGTATCATTTCGTATCGTTTCGTATCGTATCGTATCATTTCGTATCGTATCATTTCGTATCGTATCATTTCGTATCGTTTCGTATCGTATCATTTCATATCATTTCGTATCATATTGTTTCGTATCCAATCGTTTCGTATCGTATCGTTTCATATCGTATCATATCGTATCATTTCGTATCGTTTCGTATGGCATCGTATCATATCGTATCATTTCGTATCGTTTCGTATCGTATCGTATCATTTCGTATCATATTGTTTCGTATCGTATCATATCGTATCATTTCGTATCGTATCATGTTCTATACGTATGCGTATAAATATCATTTCGTATCGTTTAATATAAATGTCGTATCATTTCGTATCGTATCATTTCGTATCGTTTCGTATCGTATCGTTTCATATCATTTCGTATCATATTGTTTCGTATCCAATCGTTTCGTATCGTATCGTATCGTTTCATATCGTATCATATCGTATCATTTCGTATCGTTTCGTATGGCATCGTATCGTATCGTATCATTTCGTATCGTTTCGTATCGCATCGTATCGTATCGTATCATTTCGTATCATTTCGTATCATATTGTTTCGTATCGTATCGTTTCGTATCGTATCGTATCGTTTCATATCGTATCATATCGTATCATTTCGTATCGTTTCGTATGGCATCGTATCATATCGTATCATTTCGTATCGTTTCGTATCGTATCGTATCGTATCGTATCATTTCGTATCGTATCGTATCATTTCGTATCATTTCGTATCGTATCATGTTCTATCGTATCGTATCGTATCATTTCGTATCGTTTCGTATCGTATCGTATCATTTCGTATCGTATCATTTCGTATCGTTTCGTATCGTATCGTTTCATATCATTTCGCATCATATTGTTTCGTATCCAATCGTTTCGTATCGTATCGTATCGTTTCATATCGCATCATATCGTATCATTTCGTATCGTTTCGTATGGCATCGTATCGTATCGTATCATTTCGTATCGTTTCGTATCGCATCGTATCGTATCGTATCATTTCGTATCGTTTCGTATCGCATCGTATCGTATCGTATCATTTCGTATCGTTTCGTATGGCATCGTATCGTATCGTATCATTACCGTATCGTTTCGTATCGCAGTGTATCGTATCGTATCATTTCGTATCGTATCATTTAAATGTATCGTATCATTTCGTATCGTTTAGTAGTATCATTTTCATATCATTTCGTATCATATTGTTTCGTATCGTATCGTATCGTATCGTATCATATTGTTTCGTATCGTATCGTTTCGTATCGTATCGTATCGTTTCATATCGTATCATATCGTATCATTTCGTATCGTTTCGTATGGCATCGTATCATATCGTATCATTTCGTATCGTTTCGTATGGCATCGTATCGTATCGTATCATTTCGTATCGTATCGTATCATTTCGTATCGTTTCGTATCGCATCGTATCGTATCATTTCGTATCGTATCATTTCGTATCGTTTCGTATCGTATCGTATCATTTCGTATCGTATCATTTCGTATCGTATCATTTCGTATCGTATCATTTCGTATCGTATCGTATCGTTTCATATCATTTCGTATCATATTGTTTCGTATCCAATCGTTTCGTATCGTATCGTATCATTTTGTATCGTTTCGTATTGCTTCATGTTGTGTCGTATTGTTTCTTATCATATTGTACCCTGTGATTCCCACCCCAGTCAAAACAACATTTAATCTTGAGTTTCAATCTAAATCTCAAACATGTTGTCATTTCACAGATATTTGATGTTATTTCAGAAAAAAGTGAACATTAGGGACTGAAAATTAAGTTTTTCAGATTTCCCCAGTGTTTAAATTTATAGATAATAACTACTAAATGTTTAATTTATATGTTTTCTGCACACTAAAAGGTCAAAATCTGTGTGTCTGTCAATACTAATTTGTTCTTTTTACACTGTTTTGCTGCAATAAAATAATCTAAAATATCATCGTTTCACTGAAATGTGTTGTTTTTCACTGTTTTTGAACGCTACAGTACTTCACAGTTATATAAACCATTTTTTGGAGCCTTTGCTGCTGAACTTTCATAGTTTAAAGAAAAGAAATGAACAGTGTAGGTGGAAACCCGTCGATTAATGTGGTCACAACCCTCAATAACGGATAGAGAAGTGTTACTGTAAATTATTATTAGCTGACCCTTTGGATATAAAACGTAATTTATTAAATCTAAATTTAAGTTTCTGTTTCAGCTCCTTCAGTGTTTCTATGACTTTATGTGCAAAAAATAAAAAGAACACGTCTTAAAATAACCAGAAACAGTCAGAATCAGTGCAGTCAGGGGTTAAAGCTGCAGGGTTGGTGGAAATAAAGCGACTCTGATGGTGAGAATAATCAGGATGGATGAATCGAGGTTTTAATGAAAGCATCAAACATCAGAAGATAATGAGCCTTGAATCTCCATATGTGTGTGTGTGTGTGTGTGAGTGTGTGTGTGTGTGTGTGTGTGTGTGTGTGTGTTGTTGAGGACATTGTGTAACCAGAACACTGTAAACACACAAACGTCTCAGTGCAGATAATTTATGAGTCTAAATAAAGACGCCGCAGAACGTTGAACCACAACGAGACGACAAGAGGAGGAGGAGGAGCACAACTACACACTACTACACACTACTACACACTACTACACACTACTACACACTACTACACACTACTACACACTACTACACACAACTACACACTACTACACACTACTACACACTACTACACACTACTACACTGTACTACACTGTACTACACACTACTACACACTACTACACACTACTACACACAACTACACACTACTACACACAACTACACACAACTACACACTACTACACACAACTACACACAACTACACACTACTACACACAACTACACACTACTACACACAACTACACACAACTACACACTACTACACACTACTACACTGTACTACACACTACTACACACTACTACACACTACTACACACTACTACACTGTACTACACACTACTACACACTACTACACACTACTACACAGTACTACACACTACTACACACAACTACACACTACTACACACTACTACACACTACTACACACTACTACACACTACTACACACTACTACACTGTACTACACTGTACTACACACTACTACACACTACTACACACTACTACACACAACTACACACTACTACACACAACTACACACAACTACACACTAGTACACACAACTACACACTACTACACACTACTACACACTACTACACTGTACTACACTGTACTACACACTACTACACACTATTACACACTACTACACACTACAACACACAACTACACACTACTACACACTACTACACACTACTACACTGTACTACACTGTACTACACACTACTACACACTACTACACACTACTACACACTACTACACACTACTACACTGTACTACACACTACTACACACTACTACACTGTACTACACACTACTACACACTACTACACACTACTACACAGTACTACACACAACTACACACTACTACACACTACTACACACTACTACACTGTACTACACACTACTACACACTACTACACACTACTACACACTACTACACAGTACTACACACAACTACACACTACTACACACTACTACACACTACTACACACAACTACACACTACTACACAGTACTACACACAACTACACACTACTACACACTACTACACACTACTACACACAACTACACACTACTACACACTACTACACACAACTACACACTACTACACACTACTACACACTACTACACACAACTACACACTACTACACTGTACTACACACAACTACACACTACTACACACTACTACACACAACTACACACTACTACACACTACTACACACAACTACAC
>JAMOIN010000157.1:0-42612 GCA_024666655.1 Dascyllus trimaculatus
GATTACTATAACTAAATATGTAAAATAGAAACAGCAGGGATTAAATTATCTCCTCTGTTTATGTGACGGATTGACCAGTTTGTCTCCTGTTCGTCTCTAATCTTAATATTTCTCTGTTCTATCACTTTTATTTCTCACTGAAGTCCAGATCTTGAAGAATTATTATTTTCCAGACTCTGTTTCGGGTTTATCTGTGGCTGCCTCCTAACTTAGCCGCTAGCTGTTAGCATAGCATTAGCCGCTGTGAGAGATGCTAATTTCCTGCCTTGTCTGGGCTTGACAGGCGTTTCTGAGACCACAGAGTGACGACGGACAGAGAGAGGAGGCTGATCAGACCTGAAGTAGAGTGTTTAATTCATCAGTAATCGATCAATAAAAATACAGATACCGATAATCGGAAAAATGCCAAATATCGGCCACAATAATCCCTATTTGAAACCAAATGAATCTTTCATCATCTATATGTAGAAATGTGGTCTGGTGCAGTAGGAACAGACAAAAAGAGCATTAAAGAGCCACATATCTGAACATAAGACAGTTACATGAACACAACACATGGATTATGCTGTTGCTTAATATTATATACAGACAAACCATGACTCTGCAGCATCTTTGAAGTTCTGGCATCATAAAGTCACACTGGATCCACATTTTTAACACAGAGGACTGAATTTGTCATGCTAATTCAAACTTGGCAGGCATTTCAGCTGTACTTCTTTACCTTTTGTCGTACCTGTAAGAGATGTCTTAACTTTCACTTGATGTTCCCTGTTTGGTTTAAAAGAACTGGTTCATCATGTCTCTGTGACTTTAAGAGACTTCTGTTTCCTGTGTTTTTCACCTGGTGTTGGGGGAGTGACACTGTGGCAACACCCACTTTGGTTCTGTCATCCAATAGATCTGAAGTCCCTGTTCAACCAATTATCCAATGACAGCGGTACACCTGGTTTAGGCTGAATATATCCCTTTGTCCCATGACTCTGATGGCACGGTAGAATTTGAAACGTTTGCACAGTAAAAGGCTGTGACTTAAAAAGTGTAGTCCAGAGCCACTTTTATACGCTGAAGATTTGCCGTCCTCGTGATAAGAAGCTGCATTTTCATGTGAGGGCTGAAGTGCGAAGCAAGTTTAACACATCCAGGCTTTCTATGAGTAAGTCGGCTCGACAAAAACTAAAACCTCAGTCAAAGATCACAGGTATCATGAAGGTGGTTATCAGCTTTATGTTATGTTAATCCAATTATATAGACATATACACTGAACAAAAATATAAAGGCCCCATGTGAAATATTGATGCCACATGAAGTGCACCACCCAAAGTGAGCGTATACTGTCTGGTACTTGTACTAAATGGATATTTCTCTTGATTGTTCTCCCAAATTTGAGTCCACCACTGCCTCAGTGATGCATTAATTCCATTCAGTCCATGGGTGTGGCATATCCAGACGCTGCTCCAACACAATGAGCAGTACTCAGACACTCCTTATACTGGGGACAATAAAAGGCCACCCCAACATGTCACATGTTGACCAAAGCAGCAACGCCTCAGATGACTCCGGTCATGAGGGAACGTGTCATTGGCATGTTGGAAGCAGGAATGTCCACCAGAGCGGTCGCTGTGCAGCTGAATGTTCACTATCAGACGACAGGACGTTTGAGAGTTGGTTTCCAACAGACGGGCAGTACTGCAAATCCACCTCATCCACGTCGGCCATGTGTGACCACCCCAGCACAGGATGGACACATCCGGCTTGTTCACTTGTGGGATGGTCTCAGACCAGCGACACGTACAGCAGATGAAACCTTTGGTCTGACAACAGACGCATCACACCGACATGAAATATCTATTTTGTACAAGTACCAGACAGTATACGCTCACTTTGGGTGGTGCACTTTATGTGGCATCAGTATTTCACATGGGGCGTTTACATTTTTGTTCGGCGTATATGCAGCCATGCCTGTGATGCTTTAAATTAAAGCATTCCTACTTGTTGCATGAGATTATGTTTGGCGTTGACCTACTGGATGGATAATTACCTTAACAACATAAACCCTTACAGGCGCTTGCCACCAAAATATACGTATACGAGCTGAAATACATTCAGTGATCTCCTGAAGGCCACATTCTGTAGGTAGAAATACCAAGACTGTCTGTTTAACACGGATTTTAAGGCGACATTCGGTGAATAATAAGATATTCTGCAAATGCATGCGACTGAACATATGTGCAGAACATTTCTACAGCTTGTTCCTCCATTGTACCCGCTGTCAGGTGCAGAGAGTCTGGACCGGGAGCAGGGGGGAGTGTTTCCAAACAGGGATCCAGAGGCTTAGTCGGAGGGTTCAGCTGTTTTGTCGAGTTCTAAATTCACTCAGCAGATCCTCACGTTGCTCCGGTTCCTTTAACTTTACTCTATTTTTAGAGTTCGAGCGCCGTCCATTAGATGCCACATGGATAAAGGTTTCAAGATGTCAGGTTGATCCGGTAAAGATCTTCAACTGTAGAATGTGAAGTTTACATCCAGTACTGTCAGCTGTAGTCGCCTGTAATTTACTGTATTTTTACAGTTTTGTTTATGTAATTTATTTACACAATTAATTAGTGTATAATTGATTACATTACTCTACAGTAGATTATGAAATGTGTGGTTTATTACTTTAACTAGACTTTAGTAATAGCCTATACCAGGGGTGTCCAGTCCTGGTCCTCGAGGGCCACAATCCAGCATGTTTTAGATGTTTCCTTCTTCTAACACACCTGATTAAATGATCAGGATCGTTATCAGGCTTCTGCAGAGCTTCATGATGATGAGCTGATCATTGAATCAGGTGTGTTAGAAGAGGGAAACATCTAAAACATGCTGGATTGTGGCCCTCGAGGACCAGGATTGGACACCCCTGATCTGTACTGTGAGTATATAGTGCTGCCACTGTGGTCAACTTTAATTCTACCTGTAGTTACCTGTAAATAGTTTTTTTTGTCTTTTAAGTATATTTGAGAAAAGGCTGTGAAATGCATAAATATAGTAAATAGTAATGTGTCTTTAACATTTATGAACCAGAATGGAGACCTAATTCTGAAACCTGAAAATGATTTCTTGTGCACTACGAGGTGTTAGGATTATGTCATTTTAGTTAATAATAATAATTAAACCTCGATCCAACATTGTAAATTAAAAAAATCTGTAAATGAAAACTTGAAAATCTGACGGCAAGGGTTTCAGAAAAAAACAGATTAAAAAAGGTGGAATATTGTAAAGTTCAAAAACTTTAAAACTGGTGACAAAACAGCAAATATCTGTAAAATAATATCCATCTATCATCTCTACACCGCTTAATCCTCTGTAGGGTCACGGGGAGCTGGAGTCTATCCCAGCAGACTTGGGTGAAGGCAGGGGACACCCTGGACAGGTCTCCAGTCTATCACAGGGCTACATATAGAGACAGACAACCAAGCACACTCTCATTCACACCTACAGACAATTTAGAATCATCAGTTAACCTCAGCATGTTTTTGGACTGTGGGAGGAAGCCTGGTGAAAACCCAGAACATGCAAACTCTACACAGAAAGATCCCAGGCGTCCTAACCAGGGATGCGAACCGGGGATCTTCTAGCTGTGAGGCGACGCTGCTAACCACCGAGCCACTGTGCAGCCCTGTAAAATGATGTTACATATAACATAGTATTATATAAATCAGTGGTCCTTAACTGGTGGGTCGGGACCCAAAAGTGGGTCACCAAGCCATTTTTAGAGGGTTGCAGAAGCATGTCCCCCTAAAAAAGTAGTAATGTAAAGTCTTTTATTTTAAAGGATGTGTTTCTTATGACACAGTTTGCTTCAATAGCAGGATATTTAATGGTGGTGACACCAGTAGTTTCCCACTATTAACCTCTTGATTTGTCTCTGCCAGCTTATTGGAGATATTTATGCAAAAACGTGCCAAAAATGAACCAAAATGTGCTCAGAATCTGTCAAAATGGAATAAAATATGCTCAAAACTTGAAACAAGCGTTCAAATATACCAAAATAGCAAAAATAAAATAAGCCAACATTTTTCTAAATTGTATCAAAATGCGTTGAGACTCCACCCAAATAAACCTTAATTTGTTAACAGGAACAGCAAACTTCAACAATCTGGGTCGTGACTGTTGTTAATAGAGACATAGTGGGTCCTGAGGCTGGACCAGTTGAGAACCACTGATATAAATAATATAAAACACAAATTACTGTTTGTAAAAATACATTTGTATAGTTTTGGCCTTTTTTTCTACTGTCAACATGTAAATTTATACTTTTATCAGTTTTTTTTTCTAGATATTTTCTGTTATTTAACAAAACAAGGAACACCTTTTTAAACATTAATGTGCTTGTTTTCCAGAACGTGGTGGCAAATATCTGTAAACTAACAATGTACTTTGCTGATTTAAATACGGTAAAAAATTGTGTTATGGTCAAATGTAAAATAAATTACTTGTATTTTTGATGTAGATGTAATTTTCAGTTTAAATAGGTCTATTTTCTACAGTTAAAATATAATTTAATATTTTTTTCTTACCAGTTATTATTTGTCATTTCACAAAGCAGTGGAAATCTGTCAAATTAAAGTAACCTGTACAAAAATTAGTTAATAATTACTAAAAACTTTATTTTTTTGTTATGAACAGACTTTAATCATGAATCTTCCAGTTTATAACCAAGACTAGCATTTTTTTTAGTTTTTTTTTTTTGTTGTTCTGTATGATCTTTTAACCCTTTTTGTTGGTATTTAGAAGGAAGGATGAACAATGATCGCTCCATTACTCTTAAAATGACAATACTTTATTTACATGTTAGATTTTTACAGTAATTCTTCTTTTTGGCTCCATAAAAACATCAGATTTGACAGCATTTAACTGCATTTTGGTATTTTCCAGTCATTTATTACAGTGGGTGTAATTACTCTCCATCTTTTCCCTGTAAAATGACCCAGAACAGCACTAGAGAGGTCTGTAAAGTGACGCTGGTTTGCTTCCGTGGGCCACAGCTCTGCCCTCGGTGACGACAAGTTGTTTTCTGTGGAGGAGGACGGCTCAGAGATTATCCTGTCGGTAGAGTTTCACCGGCCTGAAGAGCGATCTCGGCACATGGAGCTGTCTGTCAAAGGGAGGTGAACACAATGCTGCTGTCTGCTGTCGGCTTTGTTCTGTCTGGATGAGGGAAACCCAAAGACTTGAACCATGTATGAGAGGGATAAACAACAAACAACAACTACACTGGAGCAAGTTTTCCTGTGAAAGTACAGTTAAATACCTGCAGCTGTGTTGCCTGTCATTTGCTGTACTTTTACACTGTTATGATTGTAATTTACTTAAACAGGTAATTACTGTAGACCTGATTACATCAATCCACAGTAGAATTAATACTAGTGATTAGACTTTCCAATAATTTGCTATATTTGAGTAGCATTGCCACTGGAATCAACATTAAGTTTAACTGTAGTTGGATGTAAATTACAGCATTTTTTTCAATATTACTGAGAACTGCAGACTTATGTACCATAAATAACAATCTTAGCAAACAGCAACCTTTAGGAGACCTGTGTCTTTATGAGTCAGAACTGAGATCTACCAACTGACATTAAAGGATACAGGAAGTTATGTATTTATAGATTGGAAAAGCAGCAATGTGAGGCAAATTATAGTTTACTGAATATGTTTTGAGACCAAAATGTACAATTAGCACCTTTAATTTTACAGTAGCCTGCTGTTAAATTGTCATTCTTGTGCTTTGGCAGCAAAAAAAACACAACATTTTACATTATTTAACTGCATTTTTGGAAAAAACTGTACAACATATTTACCATAAATTACAGTCTTAGCAAACAGAAACCTTTAGGGAACCTGTGTCTGAACTCTTTATGATTGAGAACTGAGATCTACCAACTTTCACACCCAAAACAATAAAGGATGCAGGATAAGACAAATTAATTATTTATGGATTGGAAAAAAGCAGCAGTGTGAGGCAAATTATAGTCTATTAAATGTATTTAAGAGGCTAAAATGTACCATTAGCATGTTTAATTTTTGCAGGAGCCTGCTGTTAAATTGTCACTCTTGTGCTTTGGCGCCAAAAAAAAGACAACATTTTAGAGTATTTAACTGTATTTATATACCATAAATAACAATAATGGCAAACAGTAACCTTTAGGGAACCTATGTAAATTGTAAAATTAAGATGTACCAACCTTTAAAACACCCAAAACAATAAAAGATGCAGGATAAGACAAATTAATTATTTATGGATTGGAAAAAAGCAGCAATGTGAGGCAAACTATAGTCTATTAAATGTATTTAAGAGACCAAAATGTACCATTAACACCTTTAATTTTGACAGTAGCCTGCTGTTAAACTGTCATTCTTGTGCTTTGGCAGCAAAAAAACACAACATTTTACATTATTTAGCTGTATTTTGGGAAAACAGTACACTACTGTTAGAATTTGCCTGTATTTTTACAGCCATTTATTACAGTGCAAGACATGTATACCATAAATAACAATCTCAGTAAACAGTAACCTTTAGGGAGCCTGTGTGTGAACTCTTTGTGAGTCAGAATTGATCTACCAACTTTACAATAAAGGATGTAGGATAAGGCAGGTTGTTTATTTATGGATTGGAAAAAGCAGCAATGTGAGACAAATTGTAGTCTACTAAATATGTTTTAGAGACCAAAATATACAGCAAGCAGCTTTAATTTAAACTGTCATTCTTGTTTTTGGAATATCATTTAACTGTATTCAACTTTTGAGACATCAGTGTGAGACATGTACCATAAAGAGCCATCTTAGCAAACAGTAACCTTCAGGAAACCTGTGTAAATTATAGAAATGAGATGTACCAACTTTGTAAAAACCCCCAAAACAATAAATGATGTAGGATAAAGCAGATTATACTCTGCTAAATGTACTTCAGAAACCAAAATGTGCAGTTAGCACCTTTAATTTTGACAGTAGCCACCTGGTAAACTGTCATTCTTGTTTTTGTCTCCAACACTTTTAGAATATTTAACTGGATTTTGGAAAAACGGCACAAAATATGTACCATTAAATAACAATCTTAGCAAACAGTAACCTTTAGGGAGCCTGTGTCTTAACTCTTAATGATTCAGAGCTGACGTCTACCAACTTTGTAAAACAGCCAAAGCAATAAAGGATGTAGATAAGGCACGTTATTAGGAGGTTGTGTGATGGTCGGCGTTGGTTTGTTTGTTTATGCTCAAAATAACTTAAAAACTCATGGACGGATTTGGACAATTAAATGCGGTTTACTCTAAAAGCCAACAGAGGGCACTCTTGTTTTTGGGGTAACCCCCTCTGACCACATGACATTTTGGGTCTCCACGCGACAGACAGCGACAGTGACGGACTTCTCTTTCCTTCCTGAGCGACATGCGCACGGTTGTGCCGGCATTCTTATCTCAGGTTGTCTAAGAAGCTGGGAGGCTGTTAGGAGCTGCCGCGCTAGAGGCCGCGCCTGTTCATTAGGTCGGATGGGGTGAAGGCCGCATTGTCGGTAGGACATTTGAACTGTATGTAATTACATTTGTATCTGTAACGTTCCATACAAAATACGTGAATTGGGAGATTGTGTTGGGGGTGGACTGAAGCTCCTTGGTGGAGGTATGAACTCTCTGAGTGCTTTTGTAGTTTATTTATGGATTGGAAAAAGTAGTGATGTGAGGCAAAGTATAGTCTACTAAATGGATTTGATAGACTAAAATGTACATTTAGAACCTTTAATTTAAGTTGTTGTTTTTGGCTCTAAAAAAGCAAAATATTTTACAGTGTTTAACTATATATTTGGAAAAAACAGTACAATTAGTGTAGAGGCACAAGGATGGAGGGTTGCTGCTGACCATCTCTATGCTGAAGGCCTTCAATGTTTTGATTCCTACTGAGAGCACATCTTTTTCTTCAGTCTTGTGCCAATAAATAACTTCACGATCGAATACAGACAGACATTATTAAAGAGGCTATTTGTGTGTCTCTTTGTAAGGACTCACCAGCAGAAATGGGAGCCTCGTATCGTTTTATCTTTCATGACCTTGCAACCGTGGCAGTGGTGGAAACTCCCCGTGGAGATACTTTGATATCTTCAATCTGACGCTGGCAGATGTGGGTCAGCAGTGATTGCAAAGGGCGCATGATTAAACTGCATCAGCTTCGTTGAGCGTCGAATGCTCTGCTGCTGCCTCGGACCAAGTTATTTATCGTCGGTATGATTCTGCAAATTTCAGTGCTGAAGATTTAAAGTCTTTAAAAACACTGAATCGGATGTTTTCCACTAAATGCCGCCACATTTTGTCCATCACTCATTCTGGAAAACCATCAAACGCTGTAATCCCGTTGTATACATTCGGGCTGTTTGCCTTGGTTCCATTGATGCCGAACATGAGTTGCCTCACACCATTAACTCCAAAGATATCTTTCCTCTCATACTGACAGAGGGCTATTTTAGAGGCCAGTATGTGGGGAGAGATATGTCAGCTGTTCGGCACTATGCTCCATCACAGACGGAAAGGAAACAAAAAAGAGAAAGCACTACAGGCTGTCAAGTTTGGGGACTGGGATGCAGCGAGAGAACCTGGATATGCTCTTCCTGAACGTTTGCTGTTAATCTTAAAGGATTTGTGAGAAACAAGACGAGACTTGGGTAGATCTGTTGCCATGGTGGATGTTTTATCTGGGTTTTTGGTATTTGGTGCAACAAGTTGGTATGCAAGGATGGATTCTTTCTAGAGGACGTCTTAGCTGAAGGTAGGTGCAGGTGATCTGGTATTCTAGCAGTTATGTCTATTGATTTTTGTGCACTAATGGTGTTGATGGAAACTTGCATCAAGTCTAAGAACATCTACTTTGGTTTTCTTTCAGTGGTGTCTGTTAGTCGCTCATTTTACAGGATCTCTTGGTGTAAATTGTAATGTCCTTATCATAGCATATTAAACCTCTGTGTTTAATCTACATAACTGCTTGCAAAGACAATGTCAGCGTGTGACGCATCATGAAATGCCATTTTAGCCTGTAGATAAAGAGATGAACCGACACCGCTCTGGGATTAGAAAACACCTCCACCACTACCTGATCTCAGGTATCATATCAATCAGTTTGCTGATCGGCGGCTCTCGTTTGGCCTCTTGTCAGCGTTTCAAAGCTGCTTCTGAGTTCGGCGCAGGCAGCCTCATGGAGGCAGCTGAGTCTATATCGGTGGTGCTGAGCTCAGCCGAGTGAGGTGACAGAGATTACCGAGCTCTTCATTACTGAGGAGGTCTGGCATGCCATCACGGGGATCAAGGCTGATAGCATGCGTGTCCATTTTGATCGGCCACTGTTGCCATTTTGGTAGAGTTTATACCATCATTAGCCCGAGGGGAATTTGTTGTGCGGACAAAAATAAGATATGTAAACAAAATGTGCAGGATTGTACCCTTGGCAGCAACAACTGCAGTTAAACGTTTGTGGTAGCTTGTGATCAGGAATGTTGGCCCACTCTTCTGTCGCATTAGATGGTTTTCCAGCATTAACTGTCCTTTTAAAGTCTTGCCATAGCATCTCCACTGGATTGAAGTCCAGACTTTGACTCGGCCACTCCAAAACCTTAATTTTGTCCTTTTTGAGCCACTCAGAAGTGGACTTGCTTGTCTTTGTTTTGCCCATTTGTGTTAAGCTTCAGGTCATGAAATGATAGTGGATATTCTCCAGGAGGATTTTGTGATAGAGAGCAGAATTCATGACTCCATCAATGATGACAAGTCGTCCAGGTCCTGTGGAAGCAAAGCAGTCCCAAACCATCACACTACCACCGCCATGTTTCACTGTTTTATCGTGTTCTTCTTGTGGATTAAAGTATTAGCTTTACACCAGATGTAACATGTCCATCTTGAGTTTATATCATTATTAGCCTGAGAGGAATTTGTATTGTGCATTTTATTGTAGTTGCAGCCTCTTTACTGTGATTCAAAGCAAAGATTCCTCCACCCCCCTGAGAGAAGCCATGGAAGACATTCCTGGAGGAATAGTAGCAGCTGCCAGTGAGTTCAATTCTCATCAACAAAGTGAGTCTCGCTAAGAGTGACAAGCTTTTAAATCCCTGACGCTGTGTCTGCGTTTGCTCGCCAGAAAACCGCCTGCAGGTGTTGAAGGGTTTGGAGGATGTGGAGGTGCCTGAGTGCGAGAGCTGCTCCTTCGAGGTGACTCTAAACCTGGCTTACATCGAGGGAGTGTGGACCAGAGATGGGACGCAGCTCAGGTCGAAGCCCAACTGTCGCATCAGCACACATGGGAAGAAACACTCCCTGATACTGAAGAGGGTGGCTCTGGGAGACGCCGGGTTGTTCGCCTTCCAGGCCAACGGAGTTCAGACCTCAGGCCGACTCCATGTCAAAGGTAAGTTAATATAATAGTCGTGCTCACAGTGTTCATGTGACCCAGACTGGTAAAATCCAGGTCAACACCAGCCCCGACCAAAGTCTGAATGTTCAAATGATGAGATGAAACAATACAAATATACAAGGTGGAGAGGTCCACTGACTGTCAAACCTCAGATTCAGGAAGGGCAAAGCAGATTCTGACGTGGAGCATTGAACCAGCTCTTTACTCTTGCAGAGTTGCTGAGGGAGTCATGGGAGTTTGACCATCCAGTCAACATGTGTTTTATGGATATGAAAAAGGCCTATAGTGGGAGGGTACTGTAGGTGTATGGGATACCAGGTTTGTTGCTACAAACCATCCGCTCCTTGTACAACCAAAGCAAGAGTTGCTTTTGCATTCAGGACACAGAATCAATCATGTTTTCTGTGGGTGTTGGACTCTGAAAAGGTCGCTCCTTCCCTCCGATCCTCTATGTGATATCTATGGACAATATAAATGGTGAGAAGGTTGTCTGGTTTGGAAACCTTAAAGTCATGTCTCAGCTTTTTGCAGATGATGTGGTTCTGTTAGCTTCATCAGTTCACATTGGGGTGGTTTGACAATCGGCACCTCTCTGCCATAAAATTGGTGGATTTCTCTCTTTGGGTTGGGGGTGAGTTGCTGCCTCATGCAAAGGAGTTTAAGTATCTCAGGATCTTGTTTACGAGTGACGGGAAAATGAATTGAGATGGACAGGTGGACTGGTGCAGCATCAGTATTCGTGTTGGCATTGTACTGGACCGTTGTGGTGAAGAGGGATCTGAGCTAAAAGGCAAAGCTCTTGATTTACCGGTTGATCGTCATTCTAACCTTCACCTATGGACATGATCTCTGGGCTGTGACCTATAGATGGAGACTAGAACTAGAGCAGCCACAATGAGTTTCCTTCGGGGGGTGGCTTGGTTCTTCCTTAGAGGTGAATGAGGAGTTCAGACATCCAGAAGGAGCTTAGAGTCACTGCTGAGGTCGTTGAACACCTGATTGGGGTGTCTTCCTTTGGAGGTTGTCTTGACATCTCCAACTTGAAGAAGACCGTGGTGTAGACCTAGAACTTACTGGAGGGATTGCATATCTCATCTGGCCTGGGAACACCTCGGGATCCTCCAGGAGGTGCTTGAAAGCATTGCTGCTTAGCCTACTGACACCAAGACCCAACTCTAATAGGAAGACGAAGGATGGATGGTTATACTTTCATGTTTTGCAAGTTTGCTAGTCAAAAACATCCAGACTATGCTAAATCAGACTCATCAGAGGTAGTGTGACTTCAGTGCCTTGACATCCGTATTACCGAATGAACACAAAAGATTCATTAACACGAAGAGACACTAAAAGTTTGGTGAGAAATTTTTGCTTCATTTCAACAATTATTGGACATCTGTACAACTATGGTCTGCACTGAAAAAGAACAACGGCTAAATGAATTGCAGAGCTGGGTTCGGCTGCTCTCACTAAATCTAGAGTCATAGCTTTGATGTTTCCTGTCAGCTAGAGACATCCACATTGTGAAGGAGCTGGAGGACGTTGATACGATGGAGCGTCAGCCCGTGAACTTCCTGTGCGAGGTCAACCAGGTGGACTTGGACGGTCGGTGGTACAGAGATGACTGCCGCATCCGACACGGTGACAGCGTCAAGATCAGACAGCAGGGTAAGGCTAGTCTTGGTATTGCTTGAACCTTGTCTGCAATGTACAGCACAGAGGAGTAACTAAAGTAAAGACGGAATCTGGTTAAATAAGATAAAAAATAATGCAAGTATATGTTTGGATCTGATTTCAGGTAAAACTCACACCCTGTTCTTCAAGTCAGTCAGACCAGAGCATGCAGGAGAGATCAGATTCACTGCAGAGCGAGTCTCATCCTATGCAACTCTTACGGTAACAGGTGAGCCTCAGACCACACACGAGGCGCCATTACATGGATTTATGAAGCACGCATTTCTTCATGAAATCAAGAAAAAGTTTAAGTTATTGTTCTACGTCTCTTCTTCCCAACTTTAGAGCTTCCAGTCCAGATCGTTCGTCCTCTGAGGGTTAAGATAGCCATGTATCGGCACCGAGGTCTGCTGGAGTGCCAGGTGTCGAGGCCTAATGCTCAGGTCAGGTGGTACAAGAACAGGAAGGAGCTCCTGCCCGGCAAGAAGTACCAACTAATCAGCCAAGATATCTACAGGCAGCTGACCATCGATGACGTCTGCTCCTCTGATGAAGACACCTATACGTGTGATGCAGGAGATGACGAAACGTCTTGTCAGCTTCTGGTGGAGGGTGAGATGCTAAATGTCTCAGTGTCAGTCACAGTGTTAAGATGATTACTCTCCTGAGTCTGGAGCTGTGCAGCGGTGGTGACGTTTGTTGTGGCTGTGCATGCAGAGCAGGCTATCAGCATAGTGCGGGGGATGAAGCCGGTGGAGGTGATGGAGCCGGAGCCGGCGCTGTTCCAGGTGGAGACCAGCCTGAAGTCGGGGAGGCCTCCAAGGTGGACCCTGAATGGGGAAGTTTTGGAGCCGTGTGCTGCGGTGGACATCAGCAGAGAAGGAACCGTCCACAGCCTCCGTCTCACCGCCACGGAAACCGCCATGTCCGGCCCTGTCGTCTTTGTAGCTGGCAAGAGTCGATCCACGGCTCAGCTGAATGTGAAAGGTGAGTTTCCCAGACCTCTCTGAAAACAATCTGAAGTCGTCACTTTAATCTTGAGCTGAACAATCTGTTTCAAAATAAAAATGTCAGTGTGCAATGTGGAAAAGTCAGAGGGAAACAGTCGGTGTGGGTTTACACTGTGGTGTGACGGCTAGTCTACTGCAACCACAGCCATCATATACACTGTAAAAAAAAAATAAGGCAACCTGCTGCAGAGATTTTATGAGTTCACTCAACTGAGGGCGAATGTGTTCAGCCAGTTTGAAGTTGAACCAGAGTCCAATCCTAAGCCTACAATCAACTTTAAATGAAGAATTCCTAAATTAATAACTTCAATCTATTTGGAAATCTGTGTTTGATAAAGTAAACAAATGGTCTGGCCGCATCTCATTATCATTCTGTTACAGGGGAACACTACGGACGCTCTGGTTTGTTTATATTTCTTTTAACCAATCACAATCATGCCGGGCAGAGTCAAATGAAGGACGCCGCTTCGGTGTTCCCTCAAAATAGTAACTGGTTTGAGTGGAATGTTTGCATGCAGGGAGGAACAAACTGTTATTAAAACTGATGATTCACCGGAAAAAAAAATAGCAGGGCCGCCTCACTGCACAGTCCAGATTCTCTTCTCAGTGTGGTAGGTTTCTGCCCGGAGGTTGCTGTTTTTCAGAGTAAGAGATTTTGAAAACGGTAACTTGAAAAGAGCAGATGGAGAGAAGAAAGCAGTGGGAAATGCTTAGCTATTGGCAGACTTATACCAGCAGTCTACTTACAGCGAGACAGACTACTGCCGTCCATCCGTCATCCATACACCGCTTAATCCTCTGCAGGGAGGCTGGAGTCAATCCCAGTTGACTCGGGTGAATGCAGGGGACACCCTGGACAGGTCGCTAGCCTATCACAGGGCTACACATAGAGACAGACAACCAAGCACACTCTCATTCACAATTTAGAATCATCTCCACTGCACGGAGAGAACATGCAAACTCCACACAGAAAGATCCCAGGGGTCCTAACCGGGACACGAACCGGGGATCTTCTAGCTGTGAGGAGACGCTGCTAACCACCGAGCCACCGTGCAGCCCCAGACTACTTTTAACTTAAAATATTTTCTTAAATTAACTACTCTGCCCATTAGTTATACTCAAAAAACCTTTTGCAGTGTTGCCTTCATTTATTATTAATTACAAGTTTACACACTGAAGGCTTTGAAGAAAACACCTATTTAATAGAAACAGTTAGGAAGCATTCGTAGTAGCCAAACATTGAATTTTCTGTATGCTTGATCACTTTAAGGTGGCAGCATCAGAATGACTACTGCACTGTATTTAGCAAACTCTTCTAATGTTAACTCTGCCTGGTTCTTATGCACACTGCAGAGTTCTTAGACACTAGGGGGTTATTTCTAATGTATACATAATACTGATTTTCAGCTCAATCAGAGGTAATCTCTTCGTTGTCCTTTTGCTTGTTATCTTATGTTTGCTAGGATAAACTCTGGGAGTAAAGTAAAGCTGAATGTAGATATTTTATAGCGTGTCTTTAACCCGACCGCACCTTTCTCCCCTGCAGAGCGCCCTCTTCAGGTTGTCCACCACCTGGATGACGTAGAAGTGAAGGAGAACAGCTCCGTGACTCTGAGCTGTGAGTTCGCTCCGTCTCCCAGAGCGATTCGCTGGTTTAAAGGTCGCACAGCTCTGAAGACCTCCAACAAGTACAGCATGAAGAGGGAAGGGAAGCGAGCAGAGCTGGTCATTCACGGCCTGACAGGGATGGATTCAGGACAGTACCACTGCATGGCTGGAGGTTCTCAGAGCACCGCACATGTCCAGGTAGAAGGTAGGTTAAACATGACTGGACTCACACGATACTGCATCTTTATGTTGTGTTTAAATGATTAAATGTAGCTTTGCGTTGCAGTAAGAAGACTGAAGTTGGTCAAACACCTCGAACCAGTGGAAATCGAGGAGGACGGCATCGCCAGGTTCACATGTGAGCTCAACTACGTGGTGGCCAACGTGGAATGGCTCCTCAACAGCGTCCGCCTCTATTCCAACGCCATCAACGGGATCCAGCACATGGGCACCATGCACAGCCTCGTAATCAAGAAGCTCCGGCCTCAGGAGAGCAGGGTCACCTTCAAAGCAGGCCTTCTTACCGAAACCACAACTTTAAAGGTCAAAGGTGAGCTGTGACTGACGATGAAATTTAAATTTGGTTGTGAGGAACACGACTAGCGTTAATGAAATGATGTTGTCCTGTGGCTCCAGAGCGCCCAGCAGTGTTCCTGAGGTCTCTGGAGGATGTGGCCGGCGAAGAACAAGGGGAGGTTTGTCTCCAGTGTGAAATTTCCAAAGAGACGGTGACCCCCGTGTGGAGGAAGGATGGCATAGTCCTAACAGCTGATGATAAACATGAGCTGCTGCAGTTTGGGAAGTCCATGGCGCTGATTATCCATTCACTGACTAAGGATGATGCTGGACAGTACACCTGTGACCTGGGCACCAGTCAGACCAAGGCTAAAGTTACTGTACATGGTGAGTGGCAGGAAGAAATAAATTCTGCTTGGCTATTTGGGTTGAGGTTAGGGCGCAGCGTCTGCAGTCAGGCGGTCGCTGTATCGGTCCGTCATGGTGAAGAAGGAGCTAAGCCAAAAGGCGAGGCTCTGTATTTACCGGTCAATCTATGTTCTTACTCTCACCTATGGTCATGAGCTTTGGGTCATGACCGAAAGAACGAGATCCTGGATACAAGCGGCTGAAATGAGTTTCCTCCTCAGGGTGGCTGGGTGCACCCTTAGAGATCAGGTGAGGAGCTCAGTCACCAGGGAGGAGCTCAGAGTAAAGCCATTACTTCTCCACATCGAGAGGAGTCAGTTGAGGTGGCTTGGACATCTGTTCCGGAGCCTCCTGGACGCCTCCCTGGTGAGGTGTTCCTGGCATGTCCCACCAGGAGGAGGCCTCGGGGTAGACCTAGGACACACTGGAGGGACTATGTCTCTCGGCTGGCCTGGGAACGCCTCGGGGTCCCACCAGAAGAGCTGGAGGAGGTGTCTGGGGCGAGGGAAGTCTGGGCCTCTCTGCTTAGACTGCTGCCTCCACGACCCAACCCTGGATAAGCGGAAGATAATGGATGGATGGTTATTTGGGATGAGCTCTGAACCTAAGAAATCAATTGTTAATACAAAACTCTAATTTTGAATACAACTATAGCATGTATTGTTGATTTCTGCCTTTCTAAATTGAGAACTTTGGGTTCCTTAAACTGACACAAACACCTATTGAGGTTTCGATTGTAAATTAGTCTTTGGTGCATTTAATGTTAGTAGCATTGAGCCTCAAGCTTTGAGATCTGATGCACAGTTGGTTCACCTTGTAGCAAAAAATAAAACACATTGCTAAGATACACTTATTGTAATTTAGCTGTTTAATTTGCTTACAGATTTACACATCACCATTGTCCAGCGGATGAAGACAGCCTCAGTCCTGGAGGGTGAGAGCTGCACCTTTGAATGTCATCTCTCTCATGATCTCGATGATGAGCCCTCCTGGTCAATCAATGGTCAGTTGGTGGTTACCAACAGCCACATTCAGCTCATCGGCAACGGACGCAAGTACAAGATGACCATTAAAGATGCTATTCTGACTGACGCTGGAGACGTGGTCTTCACAATTAAAGACCTAACCTGTAGGACAATGCTCTTTGTTAAAGGTGAATATTCATCTCTTTCAGATAACGTCATGTTTACCATTTGATAGATGCATTCATTCGAAACAGTCAAGTCAATGTGGCTTTTCCGTCCTCTAGAGAAGCCAGTGCACATCTTCAGGGAGCTGTTGAATGTCAAGGCAGTTCCTGGTGAGGACGCAGAGCTGAGCTGCGAAATCACCAAACCGGAAGTCACCATCCGCTGGCTGAAGAATGGGCATCTGATCAGGCAGAGCCCCAAGTATCAGATGAGCGTCGAGAAGAATCTGGCTCGACTGGTCATCAGGAATACCACCATCAGAGACTCCGGAGAGTACTGCTGCGAGGCCGAAGGAGTCGCCTCCCGCGCCAAGCTGGAGATCAGAGGTAGACTTTTATTTTTGGTTTGTGCTTTATTTAAACGGGTAGCATCAGTGACATTGTGATCTGTTTGTCAAAAGATACCTGTGTGCAAGAAGTGAGTAGTTCTGTAGTTTTTTTGTTGCTCGTTCATTCATAGAGAGCATTGGATCTGTAACCAGCTCCATTTGAACGTAATAATGTCAAAATGTCCCGTGACATTGTGTTTACTGTGTCTCCTCAATCTGCTTGTCACAGTGCGCTGCAATTTATAACAAGAGATAAATTTGGCATTACTCCTCAATAAGTAAGGAATTTATAATAACTGAGATTCAAAGTCTCAAATATTTTCCTCCTTAAATATAGGTCTAGTGAAAAACTACATCATTGCCTCGGCCAAGGAGGTTATGTGATGGCCGGCGTTGGTTGGTTTGTTTGTTTGTGTTCAAAATAACTCGAAAACTCAGGGACGGATTTGGATGAAATTTTCAGGAAATGTGTGAAATGGGACAAAAAAGAAAAGATGAAGTTTTGGGACTGATCCGGATCACCGTCTGGATCCAGGAATTTTTTTTTTAATCTAAGTGTAACCGGGTGGACAATTAAATGCAATTTGTAGTTCCCTTAGCTCTGCTCATCATGACAATGAAAAAACATACTGGTAATATAGTGATCTTTGGACACTTTAAAGTGCAGCATGATTTATGACAATACAAAAACTAGAAAAGCACTCAGAGAGCTCATACCTCCACCAAAGAGCTTCAGTCCACCCCCAACACAATCTCCCAAGTCACATATTTTGTATGGAACGTTACAGATACAGATGTAATTACAGACAGTTCAAATGTCCTACCAACAATGCGGCCTTCACCCCATCCGACCTAATGAACAGGCGAGGCCTCTAGCGCGGCAGCTCCTAACAGCCTCCCAGCTTCTTAGACAACCGGAGATAAGAATGCCGGCCCAACCGTGCGTATGTCGCTTAGGAAGGAAAGAGAACTCCGTCACTGTCGCTGTCCGTCTCGTGGAGACCCAAAATATCATGTGGACAGAAGGGGTTAACCCCAAAAACAAGAGTGCTCTCTGGTGGCTTTTAGAGTAAACCGCATTTAATTGTCCACCTGGTTACACTTACATTAAAAAAAACTCCTGGATCCAGACGGTGATCCGGATCAGTCCCAAAATGTCATCATTTCTTCTTTGTCCCATTTCACACATTTCCTGAAAATTTCATCCAAATCCATTTATGAGTTTTCCAGTTATTTTGAACACCAACAAACAAAGAAACCAACAAACAAACAAACCAACGCCAGCCATCACATAATCTCCTTGGCAGAGGTAATAAAATCCTGACTTTCAGTTTGCTTGTCCCATATTCAACATTGGTCTGTAAAGTGAGGCTAATGTCCAGTATTGAACTATTGCACAGGAAATGCAAGTATTGCACCTGATGCTACGACATCAGTTTCAGTATTGTGTGCAATATTTATATTTCTTTGCAATAATGTATTATCATGTGCAATAATTTGTGATTACTATCATTTAAAGTGTTACGTCTTACTTTTTCTGTTGTAGTTTTGTAGTAGCACACTTTTTTTTTTTGTATTTCTTCTAAAATGTTGTACGTATATCTCATTGCTGTTCTCTGCTTTTAGTCTCACGTCACTGCAATTTTTTTCCGAGCAGTGTCTGGTTGCAGAATTTCTTTTGAGATTAACTGAAAGTACTTATACAACTTTACAACAAGCGTATGTCTGACAAATAGTGTCTGGAAAGTATCGAAATGACCGTATTAATGTACGAGCCAGTGCACGTAGATTGGAGGTGCAGTGATAATAAGATGAATAAATGAGGACCAAGAATAGAGCCTTGCGGGACACCGATGATGACCTTCAGAGTATTTGTTTTGGAAAAAAACTGGAATGTAGCTTGAATTCTTTTAGAGATAATAATAAAAACATTTAATGCACTCTTCATCTAGGATAGAATAGGTAGTAAAATAGGTATGTCGAGTCGATTAACAGGGCTGACGTTGTTCAAAGCCCAACAGCGGTGTGCTTTGGTATGATGATTTAAATCCTGACCATTGGGACATCAGGGTTTTCTGCAAGCAGGGCAATGAATAAAATCAGACGGCAGCCGCTGGGATCATTACCTTTATGTAACTAGGCATAAATTATAGATTAAAAATCAGAAATGCAGCAAGTGAGTGAGCAATGAGCCGCATTTTATCTAATTTATCTTCACCCTTACATTTCTTTGAGTTTCAACTGACCTGTTTACATCTTCTCTACTTTAAATGTTCCCGTTTTGCTGTGCGGATGAGGAG
Source organism: Dascyllus trimaculatus (assembly GCA_024666655.1). NCBI lineage: Eukaryota > Metazoa > Chordata > Actinopteri > Pomacentridae > Dascyllus > Dascyllus trimaculatus. The sequence goes on from JAMOIN010000157.1 coordinate 19,460, forward strand.
AAGTAGTTTTAAGTGTGGTAACAGATCTAATCTCTCTAAACTTCCCTCTTCGTTTCAGAGCTCCAGCACACATTTGCGAGGGAGCTGAGGGAAACCCGAGGCGAGGAGAAGGGTAAGGTGACCCTGGAGTGTGAGACCAGGCGGCCGGCCAAGCGAGTGACCTGGCTGAAGGGCATGGTGGAGCTGAGGGCCGGCAGGAAGTACGTCATCAGGCAGAAGGGCGTGGTGCTGTCGCTGACCATCACCTGTCTGGAGAAATCCGACACCGACGTTTACACATGCGACGTCGGAACCATGCAGAGCCGGGCACAGCTGACGGTGCAGGGTGAGATCCTCGTTGCATCACTGGGATTCATTGGCTTTCATTTTAATCCAACACGGGCATCTGGGATGGTCAGCAGTAAAATGGAAAACATAGACGACGTGTGATTTATGCAAACACAATACATTATCAAAGGAATGTTGGTTATAAAGGCCTCAGTAAACAAGGATTTGAGGTTTGTGCAACCTCAGCTAAATGTTGGATGTACTTGAATAATGAAGTTTTACTTTGTGCAACCAACCAGAATCATTCTGGCAACATAGATCTCTTAGTTTATTGAGCTTTGTATGAGTAGATCCTGCAAAAATGCACTGGAAAGCAGGACTTATTATATGCACTGAAGTTGTTTTCTTGTAGGACTTTTAGAGTTAATACCAGGGATTTTGAAAATTAATTGCTAATAGATTCATTTCCAACTAGAAAAGCACTCAGAGAGCGCTTAAATGAACTTTACATCTGAACTAAGATGAACTATTCTTAAAAAAACTAACCTGGCTGCCTTAAAAAGATAAGTTGTTTTGATAAGATGCTTAGTTAAGCTAACGTTTGCACAACTAAATATTAGAAATTAATTTTAAAAAGATGTTTAACTCAAACAACTCTAATTTTCTTGTTTTCGCAACTTAAGATTTTAATAGAATTTTGTTGCCTTTGCTGGTCATTTTATTTTGAAATGTCTTCTAGCAAACACTAAAAAACTTGATTGTACTTAACGTGTAAAGTCATTTTTTCTATTTTATCAGTTTCTCCTTTGTCACCCCAGATATTTATTCTAAATTTAAGGGAACTCAGATGTATAACATGAGCAAACAACTGAAATTTCTTAGCTAATCTGACTCAAGATTTTAAGGCAGCCAGGCTACAAATTATTTTAATTTAAACACGCTCGTTCATTTTTACAGTGTAAAGGCTTAAATCTTTCACCAGTATGATGATTAAATAAGTGCATAATGCTAAGTTATTGAGTGTACTGCTCAGGATGTGATTTTAATGAGGTATTTTGACTTTTCCACCCTTCAGGTCAGCGGGTGTTGATCCTGGATGAACTAGAAGACGTCGAGTGTCTCGAAGGCGACACGGTAACGTTCAGGTGTCGGATCTGTCCCAGCGACTACACCGGCGTCAAGTGGTATCTGGACGAGACGCTGCTTTACACCAACGAGCTCAATGAGATCCAGATGAGTCCTGGAGGATACCACACCCTGACGTTCAGGCAGCTCGCCCGCAAAGACACCGGCACCATTTCGTTCTCGGCCGGAGACAAAAGGTCCTACGCCTCGCTGTTGGTTAGAGGTGAAGCTTTGACCTTTTTTAAAAGTCTGTTTTCCCGTCAGTTTCATTTGATGCTGATTTGGCTCCGTCTCCTCGTGTCACCAGAGAGGCGTCCCACCATTATCAAGTCGCTGGAGGACTGCGAGGCCATCGAAGGAGGCGGTCTGGTGTTGTCCTGTGTGGCCTCTAAGCCGTGTCACATCCTGTGGTACAAAGACGGCTGCCTGATGTGGAACTCCTCCAGGTACTTCGCCAGCCGGTCGGGGTGCGAAGCTCGGCTGACCATCCGGGAGGTCTGCAGCGGCGATGCTGGGGTGTACGAGTGCAGCGCTGGATCCGTCACAACCAGGGCTGTCGTCACCGTTAAAGGTCAGTCCTAATAAAACCAACCAGATCTGAAAAAACTTTCCACCCGACCTCAGAATCAAATGATTTTTATGTATAATAATGTCAGTATATTTAATGAAGCCATGCAAAACTTCACCTTCATATAATGAATATTTCTGAGTTACAGCCTCTTGAAGTACATGCACTGTAAAAAATGCCCCTCACAAAACAAGAAAAAAAACTTATTCCAAGACACTTTAACCTTGAAATAAGTGAAAAAATCTGCCAATAGAACAAGTGAACATTTGCTTGGTCAGATTTCTTGAAATAAGACATGATATTTAGAATATTGAGGTCTTAAAATTAGCAGGGAAAACTTATTTTAAGCTATATTTTAGCAGCATTGTCAAGCTGAGGTGTCTTAGAATAAACCAGACATGATAAAGAATTAAATAGATTTTTGCTTTAATAAGTTTAATGTCAGCTTCTTAATTTGAGATGTATTCAACTTATTTTAGTTGTATTATCGTGGCTCTTCTCTAGATTTAAGACCATCTTGTACTTGAAATAAGATCACACAGATTAATTGAAGCATTCTGAGATATAATGTCTTCTCACAGTAGCTAGAAATCCTAATATTTAGTGGTGTTTGACAGCATTTGAAGGTGTTGTGTTTTAGGTGAAGCCAGCTACGCCCAAAAGGAGGTGTTTTAACTCAAAAGCAGACATTTGCTTTGTTTTTTTTTTTACACATTTTCCACATGCAGCTGTTTTCTGATATCAATGGTGATTTTCCAATAAAACGCATTTACTTTATTTCTTAAATCCAGATTATTTATCTGATACAAACAACAGCTCAGCTTGAAACATGGATGAAATGAAATGAACCTTGTTTCTGGTAAAATACAACTAAAACAAGATCATTTCAAGATTGTTTGACTTAACAAGATATTTAAGATGCGTTGTCTTAAAACACGTCCCTCCATCTGCTGAAATGTTACCTGGAAAGTGAATTTATCTTAAATCAAGTGGGTTGAGACATTTGGACTAAAAATAAGATGAATAAACTTGATAAGATGTGGAGTTTTTGCAGTGTAAGAGGGCTAGGTGGGAGGCTTTGCTCTGAACTAAAGGTTTTTGACAGCATGTTTGTCTTTCTTCAGCCATCCCAGCAGAGTTCACTCAGCTTCTGAAGACTCTGGAGGCCAAAGAAGGAGAAGCCGTGACCCTGACCTGTGAGTACTCGCTGCCTGGAGTCCAGGTCCACTGGAAGAGAGGTTTGGAGAGCGTCAGAGCCGGAGACAAGTACGTGATTAAACAGAGGAGGACGATCAACTCTCTGACCATCAAAGCACTGAAGCCCGAGGACTCAGGAGATTATACCTGCCAGTGCAGAGACCACCAAACCACAGCGAGCCTCACAGTGCACGGTAAAGCTCTTGTTGTTATACATGCTTTCTGCCTTCAGCAGTTTCACTCAGCTTCCTGTAAAGACATACATTTTTGAGCGTTTTGTGGCCTCCATGACGTGGACGTGTGTCAATCTGAATTTCAAGAACTAAATTTGAATCTGGAGAACTGAGTTTTCATTGGGGATCAGATTAAATTTCAGAGCAACTCAACATTACTTTTATTTTTAAGTTTTAAGTCAACATTTTCTCCCGATCCTTACCTGCACTTTTGTGTTTTCCAGCGATCCCCATTACATTTGTGCAGCAGTTGAAGAACATGCAGGCAGAGGAGGGCAGCAGCGTCATACTGCGCTGTGAAATCTCCAAACCTGGAATCCCAGTCGAATGGAGGAAGGAACAGGAGCTGCTGAGGAACGGGGTGAAGTTCCAGATAAGGAAAAGGGAAACCTCCCTGGAGCTCCTCATATGGAAACCTGTGCCCGAAGACAGCGGCGTTTACAGCTGTGTGTGTGCCGATCAGATGACATCTGCCAACATCAAAATCACTGGTAGGAAGTTATTTAAGCATTCAGTCAACACTCTGACGGCCAAGGAGGTGGCCTTTGATTGGTGGGCTGGATTTCTCCCTGTTCCTGTTTGCAGGAACCTTCCCAAAAGAAGGTCTTATCATTTAGGCAACCATGGCAGCCAGGGCAGAAGTGGAGCAGAGAGAGAGGAGGCAGCAATCAGGCCCTTTTAAAGAGCCACAGGTGGACCTGGTTGCCTAAATGATAAGACCTTCTTTTGGGAACCGCCCACCTTCCTGCAAACAGGAACAGGGAGAAATCCAGCCCACCAATCAAAGGCCACCTCCTTGGCCGTCACAACAGTTTCACCTGTTCACTCATAGACATATATCCGTAGACGCCGCATTGACTGCTGCTGCCGATTGGAGCCGACGTGCCTGCGCGGCGGCCATCTTGGTACAGTGCCACTCGCCCCTACAGTGCATTACGTCTATAGAGGAATGACATGTCTGCACTATAAAAGTGACCATAAATCCATCAGTTGTCAACATATATTGTTTGTTACAAACGTCAGACATGGAGGACGGACAGGCAGACATAAATAGAACAAAAGCATCCAAGCATCCTGTGTCAAAGCTAAATGTGTGACGTTTTTAACAAACCAAACCGTTTGGAAATCGGTGGAAAATTCAGTGAATAATTCTACTTTAAGATTGTGGAGTACCTCTTACCTCCATAGACTTACATTCACTCCCCCCTCTGCTAGCCCTGTACCAAGATGGCGGAGCTTTAGGCACGTCCCTCCACAGCCAATGCGGCATCTACGTATATATGTCTATGTGTTCATTAGTCTGATCTGTGGTCACACCTGGCTCCTCAGCTCTTCCAGTCACCTTCAAGCAGAAGCTGAGGAACGTGACGATCGAGGAGGGAAACACTGCGACGCTTCGCTGCGAACTTTCCAAACCTGGCCACTCTGTGGAGTGGAGGAAACGAGGAGATGAGCTGATCAGGAATGGAGAGAAGTATCACATCCGGCAGAGAGACATGCTGATCGAGCTGAGGGTCTTTGACGTGACGCTCGAGGACAGCGACATCTACACCTGCATCTGTGGAAACATCGAGACCACTGCTACTCTCACTGTGAACGGTAAAGTTACTCACTCACAGTGTTTAATTTAATCTCATTTTGCTTTATGGGCTGCACGGTGGCTCGGTGGTTAGCAGCGTCGCCTCACAGCTAGAAGATCCCCGGTTCGCGTCCCGGTTAGGACGCCTGGGATCTTTCTGAGTGGAGTTTGCATGTTCTCCCTGTGCAGCGTGGGTTTTCATCAGCTTCCTCCCACAGTCCAAAAACATGCTGAGGTTAATTGATGATTCTAGATTGTCTGTAGGTGTGAATGAGAGTGTGCTTGGTTGTCTGTCTCTATGTGTAGCCCTGTGATAGACTGGTGACCTGTCCAAGTCAGCTGGGATAGACTCCAGCCCCCCACGACCCTACAGAGGATTAAGCAGTGTATAGATGATGGATGGATGGATAATTTTTTAGCACGATCTGCACATTATCTCGCATTAAGACCCGCAAACCACAAAAAAACATGCTCTGGTTCTGTGCCTTTTATTCTTGTTTTCACTTACTTTAATTATATAATTTATTCCTTTATTTTGGAGGGACGGCACACAATTAAAGTAATCACACCAGAGTTAGCTAGCCGCTATTTAGCATCTGTTACCTCAGGGCAGGTAGAGGAAAAGAAAGCAAACGCAAAACGATAAATACACAACATATAACAATGCAAAACTTAAAAGTTCATCAGTGTAAGATAAGAAATAATATTAAAAAATACAACAAATAAAAGTCAGTTATTGGTGAAGACAACTATGCGCTGACTTCAGCCAAACGTTGAGGGTGATTTTAAAATTTACAAAACTTCCTGAGTCTCGACTGTTTGTTGAGATCCACTTCTTCACTGCTTTAACTGAGAAAGCAGACTGACCAAAAGCTCTTTCTAAACTTAAGTACCCAAAAACACAAACACCTTGCCTTAAGCAAGCAGTAGGCGACAGTAGGAAGGAACCAACAAAACCCCTTTTTAACAAGGAGGAAAAATAAACTTCGGACAGAACCAGGCTCAGGGAAGGCAGCTATCTGCCTCGACTGGTTGGAGTGAGGGTGGGGATGCTTTGGTCCTACCTGCACTGCCACTGCCTGGGTAGACCAGGCATCAACCCGATTTATTTTTAATCTATTGGCGTTTTATTTAATACATTAAGGATTTGTTTATAGATTATTCAGTTTAATCTCATCACCTGACTTTGCCTTTCAGCTCTTCCCATCACCTTCAAGCAAAAGCTGAAGAACCTTCAAGTTGCAGAAGGAACCAACATCGCGCTGTGCTGCGAGATCTCCAAACCTGGAGTCCCCGTGGAGTGGAGGCTGGGAGGAGAGCTGCTGGAGAACGGAGACAAGTACCAGATCAAACAGAGGGACTCGGTGCTGGAGTTGACCATCAGGGATGCTTCACCGGAGGACAGCGGCGTCTACACCTGTGTGTGCCGAGAGCAGAGGACCAAGGCCACCGTTAAAGTTGTCGGTATGTATAAAGAAGGGTGGAAGAACCAGAACCATAACATAGGTTTTCATTGTATGTGTTCTGCAATTCATTTTGTATTATTCTCTGAGCCTTTTGCAAGTGTGTATTTAGCCACCTGTGAATCACTTCTTCAGTGTTCTTGCCTGTGTTTACATGTACAAGTAGTATCCATGTTTGCTTCAACAGCGGTTCCAGCCACCTTTAAAGCGAGCCTGAAGAGCCAGGAGGCCGAAGAAGGGAACAGCGTGACGCTACAGTGTGAGCTGTCGAAGAAGGGAGTCCCGGTTCAGTGGGTGAAGGAAGGTCAGGTTCTTTCTGAGGAGGTGTCTCGGGGAAAATACCGGATAAAGCTGGAAGGAAAGACGGCTCAGATGACCATTTTAAATGTCCAACCGGAAGATGCAGGAAAGTACAGCTGCATCACGGGAGATGAGAAAACCACCGCTGAAGTCAAAGTGAAACGTGAGTTTAAGATTGATGGGGTGGATTTAAGAAGAGTTTTATCACTTCTGAATTTATAAGGTTTCTATTATATGGTTTAAAATTGTGTTAATATGAGCGTCAGAGACTCCCTCTTTCTATCTATCCAAAACTTGAGTCATGCAGCTGCACTGTAAATAATTTTAGCCTCCTGAGACCCTGTGTCCACATGCACGGACATCATATTTTGGCTTCCCTGCACCATAACCCTAACCCTGGAAGTTTTAAAACCTCCGCTTATTGTGCTCGCTGGTCCGCGATTCTCTGGAAGCTGTGTGCTGAATCTGGCGGCGATGATCTGCTATTACTTATTACTATTCGCATTACTACTACTACTTATGACTATTTATTATTCAAAGACAAAGCTAATTTTTTTATATTATTTAGGTTCTACTAATCCCAAATAACTAGGGTAAATCAAAATGCACGGCCCAAGAAAGTTCGGGTCTCAGGAGGTTAAGTTCATCAGCTTAGAAACATAAGTTCCTCTGCTGTTCCTTTGCTCTCAGAACTGTGAGTTACCTTGACTTTGTTTGATTAATTAGCTTAAAATCATCTTATGATACATGAAAGTGCCAAACTAGCTTAGTTAAATTAACTGAAATTATTAAAATGAGTTTAACGAGAAAAGCACTCAGAGAGCTCATACCTCCGCCAAGAAGCTTCAGTCCATCCCCAACAAAATCTCCCAATTCACATATTTTCTATGGAACGTTACAGATACAAATGTAATTACATACAGTTCAAATGTCCTACCGACAATGCGGCCTTCACCCCATCCGACCTAATGAACAGGCGCGGCCTCTAGCGCGGCAGCTCCTAACAGCCTCCCAGCTTCTTAGACAACCAGAGATAAGAATGCCGGCCCAACCATGCGTATGTCGCTCAGGAAGGAAAGACAACTCCGTCACTGTCGCTGTCTGTCGCGTGGAGACCCAAAATGTCATGTGGTCAGAGGGGGTTACCCCAGAAACAAGAGCACCCTCTGGTGGCTTTTAGAGTAAACTGCAATTGTCCACCTGGTTACATGTACATTAAAAAAATTCCTGGATGGAGACGGTGATCTGGATCAGTCCCAAAATTCCATCATCTGTTCCTTGTCCCATTTCACACATGTCCTGAAAATTTCATCCAAATCCGTCTGAGTTTTCGAGTTATTTTGAACATAAACAAACAAACCAACGCCGGCCATCACATAACATCCTTGGCGGAGGTAATAAACAACAACTCAACAACTTCCATAGACAATAGTTGCTGACTGACATGTTTTCCTCTTACAGTTTCTAATTTATGGATTCATTTTTTGTATTCAATTTACAGTTGAAGCCATTTTTGACCAGAGTCGGTACAAAAACAAACTCTAAAGTTGCTCCTGGTTACAGTGAGATAACTTTTAAGTCTACATTTGCAGGGACTGAATTCAGTACTGACCTTTGTGTTGGTTAGAACTGTTTTGATTAATATGAACAGAAACAACCAGAACTTAGTTTAACAAAGACACACAGCAAGCTTCCACCATGTCTGTTTTCTCAAACTACAAAAAACTCTTTCGGGAAGTTTTAACTTTCCAGCAATGCATCCTGGGAAGTCTTCTTTTATGTTAGTTTAGTTTGTGTTGAGTGAACTCTCAGCTATTTATCCATTAAACTCATCATTTTAAGTGACGATGCCTCAACTTCTAACAAGTTGTTTTAGTTCTGAAGCAGTCTGAAAATCAAAAATTGAAATTTTAAGTTTAATTTAGGTAGAAAAGAGCAAATCACACAAATTTACATTGATGAAATTAGAAAAGATGAGTTGATTCGACATAATTTCTTCATTATGTTTTACAGTGTGTGACTTTGCAATACGTGTTGTCATGATGTTCCATTAGGTTTGAAATTCATATGTACACACCAAATAGCAGAGTCCCATAACTGTGATACAAAAATATTAGATTGTTTCTGGCCTTTAAATTTAAATGTTTGCTGTAAATAGCAAAGTGCAAATCAATGCAATAACAAATGAAGGTTTTTCTACCATCTTACAACAGCACTTCCTGTCACGTTTAAACGGGAGCTGCAGCATCTGGTGGTGAAAGAGGGCGACGGTGGAGTTTTCTGCTGTGAACTCTCCAAACCCGGAGCCCCGGTCGACTGGAGGAAAGGAAGAGTCATCCTGAAGCCTGGAGAGAAATACGAGATGAAGCAGGAGGGACGACTCGCCAAACTGATCATCAGCAACGTGGAGGAGAGCGACGCGGGAAAATACACCTGCAAGACCAAAGACAGCCAGTCGACTGCTGAGCTCACAGTCAGAGGTGAGGCAGAAACCTTCCCCCAGACTCTGTGTGTTTGGTTTATGACTTCAATCAGCACATTTGATCCGTTTTTACATGTTTTATGTGTTACGTCAACAGAGTCACCTGAGCGCAGACGTCAAAGAGGTCAGCCTCAGAAATACAATAGACCCAGTTAGCGTTAGCTCAACTCTGTGAGCTCCATTATGTAGTTTTACGAAACGTTAATGGAGACTGTTGTTTTACATCACCCAGTTTTCCACTAATGTTTTAATGTCACAGTGCTGATGTTTGTGCTGTACATTACTTCTTCATTGTTGGGTGAAAACATCAGATTGGGGTGTTTAGCTAGAGACTTCCCTCAAGACACTTCCCACTCCATTAGACTGTAGCAGCAGCATTTAGTTTAGTTGTTCATGTAGGTCGTATGATAATGGATTATTATAGAATCCATTGTAATGTAATTATCATATAATTCATTTAATTCATGATCCATTCGTGAATTTAACCCTCTGAACGCCAAAAAACCCACCAGTGGCTTTACATGTCTTGTTATATTTACAAAATCGGCAAAATTACAGGATTTATCACAACTAGAAAGCATAAAAACCAGAAAAGCATCAGATTTTCAGCTTTGTTAGTCTAAGAAGATGTCATTTGCAACACTAGAAAAGCCCTCATAGAGCGCAGACCTCCGCCAAGCAGCTTCAGTCCACCCCAACACAATCTAACAATGACTAAGTATCATTGTGTAGTCCAGTGAAATCAACACTGAACAGGACACAGAAATATATGTTGGTTCTTTATTCTGAACAGATTAACTGGAGGATGCTCAGTGGATGAAATAAGTAGGATAAAACCAGAAATGTTCCTCTGGAGAATCTGGTTTGATTTTGCTAAACAGGACTTCTGTTGCAGCTGCGTTTGAGGACAAACAGCTCTATGTGAAAAACAACTACTTAGTTTTAACAAGATGTCCCAATTTACAGCTTTGTGACAAGAAATGAGCAGCAGGAGATTTGAGCAAGATGAAATAAGGCTGACCTTAAGGCAAAGTACGGTGTAGTTCCAAGTAGCCTAGAGTGGCTAAGTTAGCTAACCAACAGTATGGTAGCTAACCTGCTTTACAAACCTAATAATAGGGCTGGTCACCAATATACCAATATCCCAATATTTGTTGGTTGTGGTGGTATTCAGATAATATTTTGATATTCAAATAGTCCTGCGCACCGCTGCCGAGCGCCGCCAAGACTGTAGAACGCCACCGAGGCTCTAGTACGCGGACCTACAAACTCTGGTGTCAAACACTCAAAACGCTTTCCAACAGCACAGTGTTTCAACTTTGGGTAGATAAAAATAAAAGTAGAAAAGCCCTCAGAGATCCAGACCTCCACCAAGCAGCTTCAGTCCACCCCCAACACAATCTACCAACGACAAAGTATCCTTAAATTTAAAAAAACATCCTGGATCCAGACGGTGATCCGTATCAGTCCCAGAATGTCATCATTTGTTCCTTGTCCTATTTCACACATTTCCTGAAAATTTCATCCAAATCCCTCCTTAACTTTTTGAGTTATTTTAAACACAAACAAACACCAGCAAAAACATAACCTCTGTGCTTCTCTGCAAAACTGAGAAGCCTTGACTGACACAGCTGTGACCAGCAGTTACCTGATAAGAATTCAGAGAGTTTTCAGGTGAACTGAAGGCTGTATGTGTATGTTAATAAAATAAAAATATAAATAGTAAAACTCCTCTAGTATGTAGAGTCACCATTTTGTTTTCCAGGTAACTCCTGCGTGCACTTGAAAAAATATTGGACATGCTTGTTCCAGTCTTTTTTTTCAGGTTTTGTACATAAATAAAAAACTATAGATACTTTTGCTTTTCTTTTTTATGATTTATGACATTATAAGTGTGTCATTCTGCACAGGAGACATTTCTCCCTCCTTCTTCATGGTTGTTCTGTTTCCAAAGAGGTGCAGGACTTTGGAGTTCAGAGGGTTAATAGATATAAATGACTGAGAGCATGCCACTTCTAGTGAGCGTACCTCCACCGTCACTTCATGTTGATTATTTATGACATTCATTGAAGTGTTTAATTCTCATTCCTCTGGTCGTTTCTGCCATGATCCCTCTGTTGTAGTATCGGATTGATGTTTCGATTCCTCATCTGTTGTCATAAGCATGTCCCATTAAACAACCCTCCTATGGGTTTTTATTCTAGTCTGACTTTTAATTCTACCCCTACATGTTTGAGTTGAAGGTGATTCTAGTTTTACTGCTGCGTTTCATGTGACCGTCTGTTCAGAGTTGCCTCCGAGCTTCAAGCTGCCGCTGGTAAACCAGGAGGTGACTGAAGGCAACAGTGTGGTTCTGCGCTGTGAGCTCAACAAACCTGCTGCCTCGGTGGAGTGGAGGCGAGGAGGAGGAGGAGGAGAGCTGCTGAAGAACGGAGACAAATACCAGATGAGGAAGAAGGAGCTGCAGGTGGAGATGAAGATCGCAGACCTCAGCGTGGAGGACAGCGGAGATTATACCTGCATATGTGGAGAGGAGAAGACGACGGCCAAGATCGTGGTCAACGGTAGGTGTTCATTTCATTATAGTCTGTTTTATTTTGTTTTTTGGTGCTTAGAGACCTCTTGAATACACAGCACATCAAAAAATCAAAAATAAACATGCTGAAAACATTGACTTTGTAAGTAATGCATATTTAAAGTGACATATTTCACTCAGGCGTGACATTAGTGCATTTTAACCTGTGCTTCTTCAGTATTTTCTATATTTTTTACTATATTTCTTTTATATTTTAGAAGACTCTGTATGATATACATTTTTCTAAATATAGAAGGTGCAATGTGCAATATTTATATTTTTCTACATATAGAGGAATCTGTACAATATCAATAGTGCTGGTTTATTTTTGTTTCTTACCGATGTTCCTACATTGTTGCACTATTCTCTTTGCTGCTGTAACACTGCAAACTTCCTTGCTGTTATCTTATTTATCTTATTTTGTCTTATCTCATTTCTTCTCATCTCATCCTATCAAATCTCATCGTTTCTCGTCTCATCTTATCTCATCTCATCCTATCATGTCATCTCATTTATCATATCTCATCGTATCATATCTCATCATATCTCATCCTCTCATATTATTATATCTCATTTCATCGTATTGTATCTCATCTCATTGTTTCTCGTCCTATCATGTCAAATCATATCTCATCTCATCTATCGTATCACATCCCCTCCTATCGTGTCTCATTCTATCATCTCATTGTATCTCATTTCATCTCATCTCACCCTAGCATATCGCATCTCGTCATATCTCATCATATCTCATCATATCTCATTTCAACTATCCTATCTGATCTCCTCCTATCGTATCTCATCCTATCATATCTCAATGTATCTCATTTCATCCCATCTCACTATATCATACCTCATGTCATCCTATCATATCTCATCGTTTCTCATCTCATCTTATCACCTCATCCTGTCATCTCATCTATCGTATCTCATCGTATCTCATCCGCTCGTATCTCATGATATCTCATCTCATTCTATCGTATCTTGTCCTATCATATCAAATCATATCTCATCTCATCTATCGTACCTCATCTCCTCCTATTGTATCTCATCCTATCATATCTCATCGCATCTCATCTAATCTCATCTCACCCTATTGTATCTCATCTCATCCTATCGTATCTTGTCCTATCATATCAAATCGTATCTCATTTCATCTCATCTCATCCTACCACATCTCATCGTATCTTATCGTATCTCATTATATATCATCTCCTCCTATCGTATCTCATCCTGTCATATCTCACTGTATCTCATTGTATCATATCTCATCATATCTCATCTCATCCTATCATATCTCATCATATCGCATCTCATCCTATCTTATCTTATCGTATTATATCTCAACCTATCATATCTTATCTCATCTCATCATATCTCATCTCATCCTATCATATCTCATCCTGTCGTATCTCATCTTATCCTATGTCATCTTGTCTCGTCTCATCTTAATATTTATCTCGTCTCATCCCATTTTGATATCTATCTCATCTTATGTCATCTTATTTTAATATTCATCTTTTTTCATCTCATCTCGTTTAAATATTTGTCTTATCTTTTTTTCAGTATTTATCTTATCCCGTCTTATTTTAATATTCGTCTTGTCTTATCTTAACCATTCCTTTCTGTGGTCCTGTCCAGAGCGTCCCGTCAAATTCCTTCAGGAGCTGAAGAACATTCAGGTTCAGGAGGGTAACGGCGTGTCGCTGTGCTGTGAGCTCTCCAAACCAGGCTTCTCAGTGCAGTGGAAGAAAGGCAGCAACCTGCTGAGCAGTGGAGAGAAGTACCAGATGAAACAGAGCGACTCCATGTTGGAGCTGCTCATCAGGAAGAGCGTCCCTGAGGACAGCGGCTCATACAGCTGCATCTGTGAGGACGTGAAAACCACTGCAACCATCATCATCACTGGTGAGACGTGTTGCATGTTGTAGACAGAAAGAAAATGATTTGATAGTTTGCTTGTTTCATTCATCGTCTTGATTCCCTCCTCAGCGATCCCAGTGACTTTCAAGCAGAAGCTGAAGAACCAGGAAGCTGTGGAGGAAGGCTACGTGACGCTACGCTGTGAGCTTTCCAAGTCTGGAGTGCCGGTGGAGTGGAGGAGGGACGCTCAGCTCCTGAAGGAGGGAGATAAATACCAGCTGAAGCAGGAAGGCCGAGTGGCCGAGCTGCTGATCAGAAACCTGACTCTGGCGGATGCTGGAGAATACAACTGTTCTGTTGGATCTACTGTGACCTCAGCCGACATCAAAGTCAGAGGTACGCGTCACTACAGCCATCACACTAGATTTTACTCATTTATTTGTTATTTAGGACCCAAAAATCAGTTCTATCAAATATTTTTGGTCCAATTTTGAGATTTTCTTATGTTTTCGGACCTGGAAATTTTTGTATTTTCACCCTTAATCGAAATGTGGGAAAGCATTTCAAGGGTTCAACATCTCCAGAAATAAGACTCCCGCAGACATAAAAATTGGTGAGGACACAGACAGAATCGTTTCCAGTACATCCAAATGTTTGAATGGATCCAGCAGGGGACACATTTTTAAATACTGGCCCTTAAAAATGGAAAAATATGCAAAATGTCCAAACAAAGGTGGTCTTGTGACCCCAGAAACTTCCTGTAAGTGTATATATATATGGATGAATCAATATTTCTTACTAAAAATACAATCTTTGGTCAACATTTCACCAACATTCAAGGCCTCTAACATCAGTAGAATTGAATGTGTGGAAGGTATGACAGGACAAGGTTCCAATTTTTAGATGGTTGGACTAAATGTTGATGTTTACTCAGTGGTAGGAGACAAATACTGTTGTTCATAGGGGTCTAGATGTTGTCGTTATATCATCATGTATTTTTCCAGTGGAATTATTTTTCGGGTTCATTTCAAGGACGGGAACATTCTTTAAGGCCAAATAAACCTACATGGAAGACAACATGGGAGCAACTTGTAACTTTGCACCTGTAATGACAACATCTAGACCCCTATGAACACCAGTTTTTGGGCTCCTGCTAATGAGTCTTCATCACTATTTTGTCAAAACAGCAAAAAACTGGAGCCTTGTCTTGTTATATTTGACACACATCAAATTCTACTGATGTTAGAGGCCTCAACAGTTGGTGAAATGTCATCCAAACATTGTATTTTTAGTAGGAAATATGGATTCATCTACATATATATATACACTTACAGGAACTATGTGGAGCCCCAGTACCATCCTTGTTTGAAAATTTTGCACCTTTTTTCCATTTTCAAGGGCCAGTAATTAAAAATGTGTCCTCTGCTGGAGCCATCAGTTCTTTTAGATCTGCTGGAAACTGTTCCATCTGTGTCCTCACCAAGTTTCATGGATGTGGGAGTTTTATTTCCGGAGATACTGAACCCTTAAAATAGCTTCCTATGGCCGCCGTATAGCTCGCTGAGTTAAGGCGCTAACATGTGGGTACAGGTTGCTGGTAGCGGCTGAACACACATCTCCCATCACTGAAACCAGAATTTAACCTATAAACCTCAACAGCTGATTTTATTTTCACACCAGAGGAAGACAGTATTTCCTACAGGGTGGATGAAATTAAGCGCTGTGAGGGTGACGGTGAGCCGTTTCCAGGTTCAGATTTGTTGTTGTTCTTTCCGTCCTCAGCTCTTCCCGTGACTTTTGAGCAGGATGTTCAGAACCTGGAGGTGAAGGAAGGCGACAGCGGAGCTTTCTGCTGTGAGATCTCCAAACCCGGAGCCCCAGTCGACTGGAGGAAAGGAAGAGTCATCCTGAAGCCCGGGTACAAATACGAGATGAAGCAGGAGGGACGACTCACCACACTGATCATCAACAACGTGGAGGAGAGCGACGCTGGAAAATACACCTGCAAGACCAAAGACAGCCAGTCGACTGCTGAGCTCACAGTCAGAGGTGGATTATACATCCCATAATGAAAACGAGATCTTTAATGTGAAAAGATGCATTAATATAGTGTGTTAAAATCTGGCAGTAAGAATGCCAGAAAAATAGGAACACAGCAACTTTAAAAAACTGTAAAAAATAAGCCACCTGATTTGAATAAAGTAAAACATTGTGATTAAACTTTTACTATCAGTGTAAAATCATAGAATTAAAAAAAAAGTATATACATAAATTTTCTTTTAAATGTCAGCAAATATCTATAAAAGAGTGATTTTTTTCTGTAGATTTAAATGTAGTTAAATAATTGAGTGACATTGTAAAAGAACTAATTATCATTATTTTATTTTTAATTTTTTTTACAGTCAAGATGTAAATTAAATGTATTCTGTGATTTTACTAGATATTATCTATAATTTAAAAACAAGAAAAATCTGCAAAATAACACTTTCAAAAATAATTTACTATTTTTCAGTTCATAATATTAATTCAAATAATGATAATGATTTTTTTTAGCTGATTTAAACACAGGAAAAATTCAATTTACGATTTTTTGTCTGCATTTGTACTCATCGTTTAACACCACAGAAGGGAGTCAACTTTAATGGGATTAATGCATATTTTAGTTTTGCAGCAAAATATATTAATATTTAGTGCATGACCATGACCTGCCCCTCCTGAAATCTAAGACGAACAGGGAGGGTACAGACGGGCAGTGCTATTTGAATCCTATAAGAGTGCTGTTAAATGCTGTGTTATTCCCAACAACCGATCCCACATCTGAAAATTGTAAACCAATAATCAACACAGAAACAAATTGGACACCAGAAGTCCTGACAGGGTTAGGACGCCGGAGGACAGGAGTGAGGGAATAACGCATAGAGGGCGTGAGTTTAGTGCAAAGTCTGAAGAGTGACTCAGCACAATGTGGCGGGTCCCAGATTGTGCTTAGTCACCCTTCAGACTTTGATCAAATAGTTTAAAAGAACAAAAACCATTTTTAAAAATGATTTTTGATGTGGACATTATGTCAGATTTTGGCCTGTTTTTTTGTTTGTTTTTACAGGTATCATAAAAAAAATATACCTTTCTCAGTGATTTTAGCAGATATTGTTCGTGACATAACAAAACTCTAAAAAGAAATCTGTAAAATACCAGTAGAGTGCTCTAAAAATTCCAGTTAAAACCATAAAAAATCCAGTGTAAGCTCCTTCTTTACTTGACGTTGCCTCACTTTCTAAACCTCAGTTGATAGAACAGGATTGAAATGAGATAAAGTAATAAAAGCATAAATCATGACAAAGACAATAACTACTTCCTGGTCCTTCGTGCTGCAGCTCCGCCCGTCACCTTCAAGACGAAGCTGAGGAACCAGCAGGCGGAGGAGGAGAACAGCGTGACGCTGAGCTGTGAGCTCTCCAAACCAGGCCTGTCCGTGGACTGGAGGAAGGGGGACGAGCTGCTGAAGAACAACTTCAAATACCAGATCAAAACCAGAAGCGGCGTCATGGAGCTGACCATCAAAAACACGCAGCTGGAGGACAGCGGCTTGTACAGCTGTGTGTACGGAGACACCAGGACGTCGGCCAACGTCACAATCACACGTAAGGAAAGGCTGTGGACTGTTTGTGAGCTTTACCCAAGTCGGCTGGGATAGACTCCAGCCTCCCTGTGACCCTACAGAGGGTTAAGCGGTGCATAGATAATGGATGGATGAATATAGTGTTGCCACTGTGATCAGAAACGGTTCTGTTGTTAAGTAGGACAGCAGGAACAAGGAATTTAACTTGGCGCGTAACAGTAAATAATAACATATAGATTAAAAAAGTGTTGCAAGACAAATTAGCAGCAAGGATTGTAAGCCATAAAAAGAATTAGAAATACTTCCAGTGTGTAGGAATGAGCAAATTAATCACCTAATCAACATTAACAAATAACTGAGGCTTACCTGTACATTACATTTTTGTCTTTGAGAATATTGAGAATAAACACCACTATGAATTACAGATTTTTACCATAAACTAGACTCACACTCAGAGAGCTCATACCTCCGCCAAGGAGCTTCAGTCCACCCCCAACACAATCTCCCAATTCACATATTTTCTATGGAACGTTACAGATACAAATGTAATTAAAGCTGCAAGCAGCGATGAACGGGTCCTCGCACCCCTTGCTGGTCGGCGACCCCAAGCATGTCCGTCAGGCGATGCTGCGACCGGGAACGCATTTAGGCCCAATAATGCTACCAGGGCTGGATTCTGAACACACAGGTCAAATTTCTGCCAGATTGGATTATTACAGAGTGTTTATGCAGCATTTACTGTCCATCCAACAGGTGGCGCTATCACTGCGCCTGTATATTGGTGTATAGAAATCATCAGGGCTGTAACCTGATCACACATTTAAAGTTTGAGGCAGATAGCAGCACATACAGGGGATTTAACAAGAGTTCCTCCTTTGTGGCGAAACATCAAAGTTCAGTCGGCCGCCATGGCCACGCCCTTTGGGTTTGGCATATGATTTTCACATATTTTCAACCTGAAGATTTGTTCCATATATTGGCACAATTTCAGATGTTTTGGAGTTATCGTCTGTGAGCAATTAATTTCTGAAAATGAGCAAAAACAGCAAAAATCCGACATTGAAATCCAAATTGCCGACTTCCTGTTGGGCTTAGAGAATGGCTCCAAGAGACTTTTTTGTTCACAGTGATGTGTTACATATGCATGCCAAATTTTGTAGACGTAGGTTAAATTTGATGAGTGGGCCATTTTTTAAAATGCTGCAGGGGGCGCTATGCCACATGCTGTGAATGTATTTTGGCACATGGATGTGGTCAGGGCAGGAGTGTGATTAAACATGCAAAGTTTGAGGCAGATTGGAGCAAGCAGAGGATATTTACACAGCAGTTGATGTTTCATGGCGAAGCATCAAACTTCAGGGGGTCGCTATGGCCACGCCCTTTGACATTGGAGGAAGCTTTTTATAACTTTTGATCATAATGTCCTGGTGTATATACTGGTCAAATTTGAGGTCTGCATGACTTATCCCCTAGGAGGAGATAGTTCTCAAAAATGAACAACATTCGTCCAAATTTGTCCAATTAATTCAAAATGGCGGACTTCCTGTTGGGTTTAGGGCGTGGCTCCAAGAGGATTTTTTGTGCGTCCTGATGTGTTCTATATGTCCCCCAAATTTTGTGGACGTAGGTTAAATGTACTGCAGGGGCTGTTTGTTAAAAATGCTGTAGGGGGCGCTATAGCACGTGTTGTGCTGAGATGCATACAGTTTCTTCCTTCAGCTGGTGGTGATGTGTGTGCAAATTTTGGTGATGTTTTGATAATTCTAATGCTGTCAAAGGCAAGTTGTTTTCATATCAACTTTGCGTTGCCACGGCAACAGCATTTTATAAAATGCCAAAATCTTCACACTGTGCCATGATCATGGTGTGAAGACTCATCACAACAATTTTCAGAATTATTTGACCAAGTTTAGGCCAATTGGAAGGGCAAATGTAATTCCAAAACGTCCTGTTGCCAGTTGGTGGCGCTATGACTATTTCAAAATTTTTTAGTGTGGATGTCTTCAGACTGTACATGACATTCTGAATGTGAAGTTTGGAGCAGATAGGTTCTTGTTCAGCTGAGATATAGACCCTTGAATTTTCATGGCGAAGCATCAAAATTCGCCACGGTGCCACAGACACGCCCTTCGATGACACGTCACCATTGTCTCTGTGATTCATCATCAATGTGTTCAGGCTTATGTCAGAAGGTCTGAGGTGAATCTGGACAACGGGTTGACAACAGTACATAAAAGTATTAAAAAAGCAAAAATCCTGTTGCCACAAGGTGGCGCTATGACTGTGAGTGAATATTATCATATGGATGACATCAGCTCAGGTCTGTCATCATACATGTAAAGTTTCATTCAGATTGGAGCATGTTCAGAGAGTTAGACCAGCACTTCCTGTTGCATGGCGAAGGATCAGTAATTCGGGGGGGCTGCCATGGCCACACCCTTTGACCGACATAGAAGATTTTTATAACTTTTCATCAGGAAGGTCTGGTTGTATGTACAGACCAAATTTCAGGTCTCTAAGACTTACCCCCTAGGAGGAGTTCATCACAGATTTTTCACAGTTAACGCAAGATATGTCACTTCCTGTTGGGTTTAGAGCATGGCTATGATTGACTTTTTTGTCTTTCCTGATGTGCTGAATATGCCTGCCAAATTTTGTATCCGTCGATGAAATGTCCTTCCAGTTAGTCTAATACCACTTTTTAAAATTTTGCAGGGGGCGCTATGGAGCCATTTTGGGACACACATACACAGACCCCATAAAATATCAAATTTTTCACCGGTCCTGATGTGTGTGCAGATTTTGACGCGAATCGGTGCATGTTTAGGCCCTCAAAAAAGCAATTCATTTGGCGGTAAAATAATAATAATAATTAAAGCTGCAAGCAGCGATGAACGGGTCCTCGCACCCCTTGCTGGTCGGCGACCCCAAGCACGTCCGTCAGGCGATGCTGCGACCGGGAGCGCATTTAGGCCCATGAAGGCAACGAGGGCTGGATTCTGAACACACAGGTCAAATTTCTGGCAGATTGGATTATTACAGACTGTTTATGCAGCACTTACTGTCCATCCAACAGGTGGCGCTATCACTGCGACTGTATATTGGTCTATGGAAATCATCAGGGCTGTAACCTGATCACACATTTAAAGTTTGAGGCAGATAGCAGCACATACAGGGGATTTAACAAGACTTCCTCCTTTCTGGCGAAGCATCAAAGTTCAGTCGGCCGCCATGGCCACGCCCTTTGGGTTTGGCATATGATTTTCACATATTTTCAACCTGATGATGTGTTCTATATATTGTGGCAATTTCAGATGTTTTGGAGTTATCGTCTGTGAGCAATTAATTTCTGAAAATGAGCAAAAACAGCAAAAATCCGACATTGAAATCAAAATGGCCGACTTCCTGTTGGGCTTAGAGAATGGCTCCAAGAGACTTTTTTGTTCACACTGATGTGTTACATATGCATGCCAAATTTTGTAGACGTAGGTTAAATTTGATGAGTGGGCCATTTTTTAAAATGCTGCAGGGGGTGCTATGCCACATGCTGTGATAGTATTTTGGCACATGGATGTGGTCAGGGCAGGAGTGTGATTAAACATGCTAAGTTTGAGGCAGATTGAAGCAAGCAGAGGATATTTACACAGCAGTTGATGTTTCATGGCGAAGCATCAAACTTCAGGGGTTTGCTATGGCCACACCCTTTGACATTGGAGGAAGCTTTTTATAACTTTTGATCATAATGTCCTGGTGTATATACTGGTCAAATTTGAGGTCTGCGCGAGTTATCCCCTAGGAGGAGATAGTTCTCAAAAATGAACAACATTTGTCCAAATTTGTCCAATTAATTCAAAATGGCGGACTTCCTGTTGGGTTTAGGGCATGGCTCCAAGAGGATTTTTTTTGCGTCCTGATGTGTTCTATATGTCCCCCAAATATTGTGGACGTAGGTTAAATGTACTGCAGGGGCTGTTTGTTAAAAATGCTGTAGGGGGCGCTATAGCACGTGTTGTGCTGAGATCCATACAGTTTTCTTCCTCCAGCTGGTGGTGATGTGTGTGCAAATTTTGATGATGTTTTGATAATTCTAATGCTGTCAAAGGCAAGTTGTTTTTCAAATCAAATTTGCGTTGCCACGGCAACAGCGTTTTATGAAATGGCAAAATCTTCACACTGTGCCATGATCATGGTGTGAAGACTCATCACACCAATTTTCAGAATTATTTGACCAAGTTTAGGGCAATGGGATGGGCAAATGTAATTGAAAAACATCCTGTTGCCAGTTGGTGGCGCTATGACTATTTCAAAATTTTTGAGTGTGGATGTCTTCAGACTGTACATGACATTCTGGATATGAAGTTTGGAGCAGATAGGTTCTTGTTCAGCTGAGATATAGGCCCTTGAATTTTCATGGCGAAACATCAAAATTCGCCACGGTGCCACAGACACGCCCTTTGATGACCCGTCACCATTGTCTCTGTGATTCATCATCAATGTGTTCAGGCTTATGTCAGAAGGTCTGAGGTGAATCTGGACAACGGGTTGACAACAGTACATAAAAGTATTAAAAAGGCAAAAATCCTGTTGCCACAAGGTGGCGCTATGACTGTGAGTGAATATTATCATATGGATGACATCAGCTCAGGTGTGTCATCATACATGTAAAGTTTCATTCAGATTGGAGCATGTTCAGAGAGTTAGACCTGCACTTCCTGTGGCATGGCGAAGGATCAGTATTTCGGGGGGGCTGCCATGACCACACCCTTTGACCGACATAGAAGATTTTTATAACTTTTCATCAGGAAGGTCGGTTGTATGTACAGACCAAATTTCAGGTCTCTAAGACTTACCCCCTAGGAGGAGTTCATCACAGATTTTTCACAGTTAACGCAAGATATGTCACTTCCTGTTTGGTTTAGAGCATGGCTATGATTGACTTTTTTGTCTTTCCTGATGTGCTGAACATGCCTGCCAAATTATGTATCCATCGATGAAATGTCCTTCCAGTTAGTCTAATAGCACTTTTTAAAATTTTGCAGGGGGCGCTATGGAGCCATTTTGGGACACACATACACAGACCCCATAAAATATCAAATTTTTCACCGGTCCTGATGTGTGTGCAGATTTTGACGCAAATCGGTGCATGTTTAGGCCCTCAAAAAAGCAATTCATTTGGCGGTAAAATAATAATAATAATAATTAAAGCTGCAAGCAGCGTTGAACGGGTCCTCGCACACCCACGCGTGTCGGGACATGGCGCACGTCCAGGTGTGGTGCATGTCGGGATGTGGCAGAAATTTCAAGGTGCTCAGATTTAGCTGACCAATTTCAAGGATTGTATCACAAACTTTCTCGGCCACCATGAACATCAGTGGTGTCAAACTAATTTCTCATTGACTATTATCTGTTGTGTTATTAATTTAAAAATCTGTGAGTGAGATTTATATGTTCTATTTTTTTCTGTTCTGTTATCAATTTAAAAAATCTGTTTTATTATTGTTATATTACTGTATTATTGGGGTGCTATTATTGACCATTATGCCTGTTGTTGCAAATTTGCAACATACCCAAATTTCTATTTATTTTTTGTGCTATAATGAAATTAACAATCTCAACCCTCATGTGACACCTACATAAAGGCAAAAACACAAAACAAATTTTTTAATATACTTGTATATAAATTCAGGCGTTAAGGGGTTAAACAATATTATATAAGGTGTATCGTAGGAGATCCCTGCTCCATCTATCCATCAGTTTGGGGGTTGTTGGCCTGAAAATATTGAACACTGCTGGCATAAGCAGTAGCAATAGTAACAATAATTTATTGTTATTATACATATCACAAGTACATGTCAGCCAAATAACCATGCACATTTAAATTAAAA